>JAGDQM010042272.1:0-10028 GCA_017580835.1 Termitomyces bulborhizus | reverse complement strand
GGCCAATTTCACTCCGCGAAAGGCAACGTTGTGGAGGGCATTGGGAAAATGACTGGGAGTACTTCTTGGCAACAGTCTGGCAAGCAAGAGCATGCCGCCGGTGAAGCAGAGACGAAGGCCGCCCAGACCAAGGGTTACGCAGAGGGAACTAAGGATCGCATTGGAGGCAAGAAAGATGCCGTGGTCGGTGCCCTTAGTGGTGATCAAACCCAACAGGCTCAAGGCGAGTCGGTCGGGGATGTTTCTCTGGTATTCCTCTAACCTTTTCGCAGGGAATGTTCGTCAAGAGAAAGGTGAAATGCAGCAGGACATCAATAGGAATCTTTGAAAGGAGAGCATAAAGTGGCAGCATCAGAAGGGAACGTCTTAGCCCAGTCTCTGTATTGTACGAAACTTGCTATCGTGTAAACCAAAGTCACCAACATTTGTATTATTTTCTTGAGTGTCGCCCGTGCATCATGAGGAATACCGATGGGATGCTGATTTGAGTTGATGCAGTGATTCAAGATGATTGAGCGCATTTATCCATATCCCTGCCTATTTCTGGGGACACCAAGGACGAAAATGTTTTGGGACAAACTCGCCGAGCCAATTGATGTCGAAAAGGCAAGGATTATCCGGTCATACATCACGAGTATCACTGGAGGGATGGTGAGGGATGGTCAAGTCACAAAAATCGTTCGAGTTATTGAAGCCATGGTCATGGATCCAGGTGTTCCAAATATTAATTAAGCTTTGGACGTCCCAAAACAATTGTGGAAGGCTTCTGGTAATGTATCTGGACCCCGGATGTCCTCTATTTGTTATCTCGAGCACTTTTTGTTATAATCAAGGGGTGACATGGGCGGGAGAATGTAAGATGAAAGCGTCGAGATATTCGTCCATCTAGTCAGTAAAAAAAAACGTACAATGTCCGGACGTCAATCGTCTTCTTTCATTTTTCAAGGCAGAAAAATGAAAAAGAGAGCCAAAAAAAGGAAGCTGTCGCTTGTCTACCGATTGACGATAACCCATCATTTCTCGTCTTGCCACATGGTCAGAAGAAAGTTCCAGATTGTTAGACGCGGATGATGCAAGATCACCGTAAATGCCACAAGGTCAGTAGATGGAATATCCGTTCTTGATATTAATTGCTTTTACCCTTAGACTGAACATATATATATACATCCACTCATAGCGAGCACACCCTCAGTCGAATGTACGAAGACTGAGGGTGAGTAAACGTTATCCTACTATTACTAAGTCGAATATACGAAGAGTGAGGTACACGTACTTATTTGTGTGTATTACAGGTCTTAATACAGATTGCACACCTCGCGACACAATGTACGAAGCTTACAGACTCATATACTGGCACGTATATTGACATTCAGGAAGTGAGGTAGTTTATATCTCAAAAACTGGGTGTCCCCCGCTGTGATTCGAACAAGAGCGGGGTTTTACATCGGAAAGCGAGAGAGAGACCTCCCGCACTCGCGGAGAACTCCGCAAGCGGCTACAACAGAGACACAAGTTGGAAGCCGAAATTCGTAACCTACAGAAGGCCTTGAAAAGGAAATCGAAAAAGAAAGACTCCCACCTACGAAAGGGATCTGAACCTATCTCAGAAGAGCTACGGGACATGATAACAGAAGTAACTCACAGGGCACGCAGCTCCAGTCGACCCGAAGTAAAAGGGAAATCCTCGATAAAGCTGAAGCCAGTGAATCAAGTCGCTAAAAATAGTGCCTTGGGCCGCGCATTCGACCGCATCAGAAGGGAAGAGGAGTCGGAGTCTTCAGGCACTTCGGCGGAATCATCCAGCTCATCAGAACCATCGGATAGCTCGTCCTCCGACAGCGAGGACAGTACATATTGTCCAACAGAAAGTAGTGAATGGGATTCACCCCAGCATCATTCGTCCGATGAGGAAAGGAATAAGAAGAATAAGAGTAGACATAAGAAAACCAGGTCAAGGAGCCGGAAGTCTGGGAGAAAAAGTAAGAAATTTCCGAGAACATTGATAAAACCGACTCCACCGGCGAAGTACTCAGGGACCCCTGATTTGCAGGCTTTCCTGCAGTTCATGACCCACTGCACGTCGTACGTTAAATACGGGTTGGTACAAAAGGAAAGACAGGTCCTTGTAGTGTCCGAATTCCTTACTGGACGAGCCTGGACATTCTACTCGCGAGAAGCTTCGAGAGCCCCAGAGGAATGGTCGCTAGAACGATTCTTTAAAGAATTATTTAACGACTGTTTTCCCATAAATTACCGAAATAAGCAAAGAAATAAGCTACAGCACTTACGACAAGGAAAGTTGACGGTGCGCGACTATGTCGGAGAACTACAGGAACTTTTTACAATAGTCGGGTCAACCAATCAGAAAGAAAAAGTAGTAAAATTGTTCAATGGATTACGCACCTCCATCCAAAAGGAATTGTACCGCATGGGATTAAACCCCGAAACTTCCAATTGGAAGAGGGTAGTGGCGAAGGCTGAGTTCATTGAGATGGCCGAGTCAGTAGACCTAGAGTTTGGTGGTGGTCATTCTCGCCGTAATGGGGAAGAAGATCGTAACCAGGGAAGCTCTAGGCGGAACCATGAGCATAGAAGGGAAACAGCTAACCATAGAAAACAGAGACAAAGAAGCAAGTCACCCTCCAGTTATGGAAAGAAAACTAATAAAATGCCAGCATATTCGGCGAAACAAGGTACCTCTCGAAGTAAAGATAATAATTGGAAAGATAAGAAGGAGGGATATCATCACAAAGGGTCTGACAAACAGAAAAAATTGACAAAAGAAGAAGAAGCAGAGTACCGCGCTCAAGGGAAATGCTTCAACTGTGGAGAAGGTGGACATATGTCTCGAAACTGTACAAAGAACAAGTCAGCGACTTCATCAAACCCGAATAAACCCCCGGGGCTGAAATCATACAGTGTACGAGTCGATCTGGCAGAGACAGAACGCCTAAGAGAAGAAGCTTTAGGAGAAACCACCGCTATGCTTGTGGGGGCCACCTCCTTACCCTTTGATAGAACGGATGGTGATGCAAATAGGAGAATGATAGAGGAAGACACAGACCATGAGATGGACGACTTGCCGGACCTGATGGATGTATCCGATACGGCCTCTAACTGGTCGGAAGAGATAGATGCATCTGAGTGGACCAGTACTATACTGTCAGATTGGTCTGATGGAGATAAGGAAGATCACCTACAGCCGCCAGTTAGACCAGAAGAAGAATCGGATTGGGAACCAACGATCCCATCTGAGGAAGAAGATGATTACAATGAGGAGGTAATACTCACCGAAGAACAAGACTTCGGAGATGATACAAATGACATCCTGATATCTCATGCCGAAGTAAAACTAGATCTTGTCTGGGAAGAAGAAAAAGCCTTTGGGAGACCTCGTCAGATTGGGTGCGCATCAGCACGAAAACTAGATTACTTGCTAGAATCGATGCAGCCGTACCCCGGCGACCCTGCCAATGTGCTGCAATATAAGGGAGGACGATTTTCATCCTACGAGATAGCGGGTGGAAACCTGTGTCTATGGGACCTGGCATTGGACCGGGAGATAATTGTCCCCTCCGAAATTGTAGAACAGGGAAGATTTGCGGCTGGGTTATGGTATGCTCTTGATTGTAGTGATCGCAGCGGCATTCCTATTACTCGATTGTCCTGGTATAAGACTTTGATGCCTAAAAATGTATGGGCTTGGAATGCAACGAAAGTGCTGGAATTAGGGGCACCATACCTGGATCATGAAAGCATGCTGAAGGAATGCAGTCGCAAACGGTTTGACTTGGTGCCACATGGGGATAATCAATGGATCATTTTGGATCGTCTACTTCAATTGGTCACCCAGATTGAGGAACGACACATAAAAAACCCTTTATTTGACTTGTGCAATTGGTACTCAGTAAGAGTAAGACGGGCAACCGAAAAGTTGCGTGAAATGGACAACATAGAACACGATGGGAAACAAGGCCGTGGCATGACACAGTCTGAAGAAATATGGAGGGTGGAAGAAATGCTGGAACAGGAGATTGAGACCACACTAGGTCCCATTCGACATCGAGAGACATTACGTCCCCAGATTACAAATGCAACTGTGGAAACATATGATACTTTGGCGGTATTAGAGCTGAATGGACAACAGGTCAAGAGAGGCACTTACCCGGCAATAGAACGAAACAATGCCAAGAAAAAGAGTGGAAATCGCGCGATACCTAAACCACTCGTTATAGTAGTGAAGCTAAATGGACATCCAGTCCGTGCACTAATAGATTCAGGATCCCTTGGAGATTTTGTTTCCACCACCACTGTGGAACAATTAAAGTTGGAAAAAATCGAATTAAGTGAGCCAGTACCAGTACAACTTGCGGTGCAAGGGTCCAGATCAAGGATCAACTATGGTGCTAAGGCCAAGCTCGAATATCAGCAGATCACGGGGGAAAGGTATTTCGATGTAATGAATTTACAAGGCTACGATGTCATACTAGGAACACCGTGGATCTACCAACATAAGGTCACATTTGGATTGAATCCATCAAGAGTCATGATTGGCAGTACGGCCGCCGTGCCAATGATTGAAGGGGCCAACGTTGCCAAACTGTCGTCTGGATCTATGATAAAATATGAACGTAACCTGGAAGAAATAAGAATAGAACTTCGTGAATATGCGGCACCACTGTGTAAACCAGCGGGAGACACTCCCTTACCTCCATTAAGGGCAATAAACCATGAAATTCCACTAATTGAGGAGAATAAGATCTACCCCTGGCGTCCTTCACGATGTCCGGAGGCCTTAAAGCCCCAGTGGGATGAGAAACGGGCTGCCTATGTAAAATCAGGCCGCTGGGAGGTGACGGCGGCTGGCAATGCTGTCCCCATGATGTTTTTGAAGAAACCGGGCAAGGATGGGGAACCGCCGCGCCTGAGAATTGTCAGTGACTTAAGGGCTCGTAATGCAAACACTCACAAGAAATCCTCACCATTACCAGACATGGAGGGAATTTTGAGGAGAGCGGCTCGGGCAAAATACAGGTCAATCATTGATGGACAGGATGCTTATGAGCAGATACGGATTAGACCAGATCACGTATCACGCACCACAATGACGACGCCTGATGGGAACATGGTCAGCCACGTTATCCAGCAGGGAGACTGTAATGCCCCGGCGACTTACCAGGCCCTTATGAACTATCTGTTTGCACCCTACTTAGGACAATTTCTGGATGTATATTTGGATGACATAATAATATACTCGAATACACTGGAAGATCACGTCAAGCACATAAAGTTAGTCTTGGATATATTGAAGAAAGAAAAGTTGTACTTGAGTGAGCGAAAACTTCAGTTCTTGTGCAGGGAAATGAAGATACTGGGCCGCATTGTGGACAATGATGGGATTCGTATGGATCCCGAGAAAGTTGATGCACTGGTCAGGTGGAAGGCCCCTACAAACAGAGATTTACTGCGTGGTTTCTTGGGGGCAGCTGGTTACCTCGCAGATGATATAGACCGAGTGAGAGTACCTATGGGAATATTGCATAAGTTGACAAGAGATACTGTGCCATTCCGATGGGAATTCACTCACCAGAGGGCATTCGAAGATATAAAGAAGTTGGCAACGCTCTGCCGAGATCATCACCGAAAGCCTATTACATATGGCCCAGATGCTCCGCCAGTAAACATGGTGACGGACGGATGTGTCACAGGTGTTGCAGGCATTGTGAGCCAGGGAAGTGACTGGAAAACGGCAAAGGTTGCTGCGTTCTTCTCAGCGAAGCTGAATTCAGCACAGCAAAACTATCCAGTACACGAGATAGAGATGCTGGCAGGAGTGGAGACTATGCTACGCCACAGGGACATCCTACAAGGCGTCCGGTTTAACTGGTACACGGATCACAAGGGACTCATTCACCTTTTAGAGCAGAAAAACCTGTCTGGTCGACAGGCACGCTGGATGGAGAAGATTGCGGAATTCGATTTCACAATCGTTTATGTCCCGGGATCAGAAAATATATTGTCGGATGCTTTGTCGAGGCTTTACTCTAATGATCAGCCAGGGACAGTGAGAGCTCGGAGTGAATACACATACTTTGATGTGGTAGACAACGATGGGCTGGGAGAGCAACTGGTTTCCATGCCAGTGTTAGTGGGCCTAGAGGGTGAGCAGGCCTCAGCACCAGTTGAGCACCCCATTGAAAAGGGGGTTGAGGAAGAAATACCTGGGCAGAGGAAAAGGAGCTATCGTCGAAAAGTTGTGGAGCCTGCAGAGACAGGACGTCCAGAAACATCGAAGGAATTTTCGGCACGGATGGCACCGCATTTCGTTCTTCAGGGACCCAGGGAACGAAATGGAAGGGGGGAAGATAGCCCAGCTACCCAGAACACACCACTAGCATCCCATGAAAAGAAGGCTATGGAAAAACTAGTCATCAGACTGCCAGCAGGAAAGAAACAAACATTACCTAAGAATGATGAGGCATCACCGCCAAAGACAGGTGTCCTAGTAACAGATGAAAAGGAACAGGAAAGAGACGAACACCTAGCGTCTAGGTCATATGAACTGCAAAAGGAGTTTAAAGACTTGATGCCGCTTTCCTTAGAAGAACTCTTGAATGCAGGAAAAGACCCAATTGACTTGGTATCGGCCCTAAAGGGACGCTACCAGGAGGATAAACTATTTGCAAATATAATAGATAATCCAAAAGCATTTCATAATTACGAAGTAACCGAAGATAAAGTAATATATCTGAAAAAAGATGGAAGGAAGCTCCTATGCATTCCAGCAGTAGTGGTACGAGGCCGTAGTGCTAGAGAAATAGTAATAGCAGAGGCCCACTCCTTATTAGCCCACTTGGGATCGAGAAAGACATTGCTATATCTACATGAGCAGGTATGGTGGAAAACTATGGCTCGTGACGTACAAAAATACTGTGAAACATGCTCAACCTGTAGTCGCAACAAGTACTCAAATCAGAAACCATACGGGCTATTACAACCCTTAAAGGTACCAACGCAACCTTGGGAAGTGATTGGAATAGACTTTGTGGGACCCTTGCCTGAAACAAAAGACAGGAACGGCTCATATGATTCAATCACGGTGATCATCGATCTACTCACTGCCATGGTACATATAGTACCAAGTAGAATCAACTACACTGCACGACAGGTAGCAGAACTGGTATTCTCCGAGGTGTACAAACACCATGGGCTACCAAGGGCAATAGTCAGTGATAGGGATTCTTATTTTACTAGTACATTTTGGACACATCTACACGAATTAATTGGCACCAAGCTACAAATGTCATCGGCATACCACCCAGAGTCTGATGGATCCACAGAACGAGCAAATAAAACTATTGTACAGATGATCAGACAATGCGTAGGGGATAAGCATAAAGACTGGATCACGAAATTGCCGGCAATTGAATTTGCAATTAATTCAGCACGGTCTGAGACAACGGGATACTCTCCATTCTTCCTAAACACGGGACGCATGCCTAGACCAATGATATGGAACAATGCACGATCAGATGAATTTGCGGGTGTTAGAGTCTTTGCGCAACGTCTAAAACTTGCATTAATGGCCGCCCATGACTATATTTTGGCTGCTCGCGTGAAACAAACCCGTAATGCCAACAGACGCCGACAGTTAGTACCATTTGTGAAAGATGACATGGTTTACGTTTCCACTAAGAATTTCAAATATCCAAAGGGATTTCCCCGTAAGTTCATACCAAAATATGAAGGGCCTTACAGAATTATCAAAGACTATGGAAATAACTCTTTCCAAGTAGACATCTCAAAAAACATGAAAAAGCGAGGCATTCATGATGTGTTTCACGCGGCATTACTTCGGATACACAAACCGAATGACGATCGACTGTTCCCAGGTCGATTGGACGAACAGGTAATGGAACCTGAGGTAAACGAGTGGATGGCGGAACGAATTGTGGCGCACCACGGAGCCAAGACACATGCTATGTTTGAGGTTCTGTGGAAGGCGGGAGACAAATCCTGGATGAGTTACGATCAGGTAAAGGAACTCAACTTATTACTACCTTATCTGGAACTGCTGGGATATGAAAAGATCGAAGAATTAACGGACATAGGGAGCGGGCGACCGCCACCGGATGACCCCCAAGTGTTTCTGGGGCATCTTAGTCCCTGCGACTATTTAGGTGACCAGCAGGAGGGCGAATTCTATCATCCAGACCCCTTTCTGCTGGATCAGCCTCACCTCAACTCTCAACATCTGTCCGCACTCTCTACTTCTTTTCCTCACCCCCTACAACCTTCAATGGGCCACCCCAACCCTTATGGCAACCGAGGCTTCCCTGGTGGATCTGGCCGAGCTCAGCCCCATCCCTTTCTCAGTATCGACCCTATCACTCGCATGATCATCTTGCGGGACCCTGCTCACCCTGGCCGTGAAACTCTCCTACACCCACTCCATGTTCAACTCTACCTCAACTTTGACCTGGAGGTTCGCCGGACCCGTGGAGATCCTAGCAGCCCCGTACCCATGGGGTACTATCTCTTCGCATCAATCCTAAACTCAGCAGATCCCGATACGGAATGTCGATACAGACTGTCTACCTACGACAACGAGACGGGCAACTGGACCAAGGTCAAGAATCCGTTTCCTCCTGGGTACCTCCCTACATCATTTACCGACCCACGTCTCGACCTCTTGGTAACCTTGGGTTTCATATCAAGGCAGGGCGACGTGGACACCCAGACTGTGGAAGATGCGATCCGGGCCTGGCGCGCCCCATCAGGGCAGAAGGTCCAACAGACAAAACAGTATCACGCTCGCAAATCGACTTATTATTCAGAGCCCCGCGGTACCATTCTCCCACGCAAACGACACTATTCGAATGAGTACGAGGGTTATACTACTCCACCTATCGCGAGCACATCCTATGCCTCATCCTCCACTTACCACCCTCGCCCCAAGCGTCAGAACGTTGCGCCTCCGTTTACACCTGTCAACCGTATCCCCACACTCACGCGCCCCGCGCCTGACGCCGTAACCGCTCGCGGGATTACAATCAAGTCCCCCGATCCTAAGGGAAAGGGTAAGGCCCAAGAGGACGACGAAATGGAGGTAGACGCCTCGGGCGTACCTCTGCCTGGAGAAGAAGATGCGGAGGGCGAGTTAGAAGACTTCCCCGAAGACAAACCAGAAGAAGAAGAAGAAGGAGGCGAGGATGAGCTCGACGACGCATAATGGTCTATGCTTTTAAGTCATTTACTTATTCGTTCACTTTCTTACTTTTAAAAGCTGTCTACGTTCGTCCCCTACTGACCAGCTTGGAGGGCGTATGTAGCGGCCGGTGACTTATGTCACCAATTCATACTTACCTACGTCACTTAGAAAACTTCCTCCTACTTCATCCGCACCTATTCAGTTCTCTCCCGAGATACTCCGTAGGAGCATAGTATAAAAGAAGCCTTACTTACAGCCTATTTAGATAGTTCTTGCGAATATAGGACTTACAACGGTTCTCTCGTAAGACTCTCAGCTTAGTGTGACCGTGCGCTGCCACTTTAGGTGGTCTACCGTCACACTTGATTGGCTCCGTAATCACGATTATCTTATCTCGTCCATTGGTGATTGTGCAGGCATCATCGTCCCTGTCAACCAGTGACATAAATATAGATGCTCTGACTAGATTACTAACTCACTCTATGCCGTTCGAAAAGCTGAAATTGAATGACGGGAACGAGGTCTGTACCACATGCTGGGTATGTTCAAATTCAATTAACTGCGGACTTCTTACACAGATACCAGCCATCGCCTTCGGTTCGGGGTCAGTCAATAAGGGCAATGATGTGACGGACCTTGTGCTTCAGGCTCTGGAAGCGGGATTCTCTCACGTTGATACTGCCCAGAGTGCGAGCGACCATTCTCGGATGTCTTAAGTACGGAGACTGACGCACAAGTCCGATATTAGTCTACCAGAACGAAGACAGTGTGGGTGAGGCCATAAGAGAGAGTGGATTGGCGCGTCATGAGGTATATG
>JAGDQM010042271.1:0-10077 GCA_017580835.1 Termitomyces bulborhizus | reverse complement strand
CCCAGAAGCGTCCACATCCTGGTATAGGGATTCCTCAGACTTATTCTCTTTGGATATCCCTCTGCCAGGTGAGTAGCCAGCTCTGTACACTGTAGCCACTTGCTAATACATCTTTGGATATCCCTCTGCCAGGTGTGTGAGTTCTACAGCTCTCTGAGGTCAGCCTTACAGGATGTCTCCTTACCATAGATCACTAGACCTTCAAGTGTCTAAATTGCAAAGAGCTCCAGTCTAAGCAATATGATACTCCAATCCTATTTGATATTTGTCTCATCTGTCCACAACACCCTTTTTCAGTCCTCTACAGTCTAGTTCTGCTACTCACA
Organism: Termitomyces bulborhizus; assembly: GCA_017580835.1. Classification (NCBI taxonomy): domain Eukaryota; kingdom Fungi; phylum Basidiomycota; class Agaricomycetes; order Agaricales; family Lyophyllaceae; genus Termitomyces; species Termitomyces bulborhizus. Next base: position 9,751 of record JAGDQM010042271.1, on the reverse strand, counting down.
AGCCCATTTAAGTCATAGTTGCCAATGTCTCACTTTGAGCATAGAAAAATTTTCCTCTGTGTAGCAGTACCTCTCCTCCTTCAGCACATTGTGGACAGTCTGAGAAGAGACAGGGTTAGAAAGGATGTTGTTAATAAAATTAGTGAACTGGACAGTTGTATCAAGTCTCCCAATAAAAATTTGTCAAAAAATAACCTGTTCATCATCTGGAGTAAGCTGAGTGGGATGGCCTGTAGGATAGTTTCCCTTGTCAACCTCCAACTGTCTCCCAATCCTCCCAACAGTAGTTGGAGCCAAGACTAAGCATTAAGATTCAAACACAAGGCCCTAACTGGGCACAGCTCAGTTGGGGATGTAACTAAGCATTGAGTTTTGAACACAAGGCTCTAACTGAGCAGAGCAAAGTTGGACTAAGCATTGAGTTCTGAATTCAAATGAGCACAGCAAAGTTGGGGCTGGGACTAAGCATGAAGATAGCTGACAAGGCCCTAACCAAGCACAGCAAGGTTGGGGCTGAGAGACAGTTGAGGTTTGAGAGCAAGTCTCTGACAAGCTCACCTATGCTAAAGTTATACAGCATAGCTTCTATATGCTATTGCAGCAACTAGCCACTAAAAATATGATTTCAATAGTCCTAGTTTGAAGACAAATGGTGTTGTGGTTGAGATGCATCTTGCAGAAGACTCCATCTTGGAAAGGCATGTTTTATTTGCCGCTTATTCTGAAAACAGCAATAAATTCAGAAGTAACATGCATCTTTTCTAGAAGCTTGATGTACATGGACTGCTCCTGCCTGTATCCTTAACCAGAAGGAAAGCACTTGCAGCAACCAAACCCAGTAAAAAAAGGTCTCAGATCATGATTGCCATTAGAGTAGTCATATTACAAAGTAAAGTACTTGGGAAGCCAGAGTTTGGTTCGTGCATCAAGCTTACAGTGGAAGTGTACATCATGAGGTCTCGTCAAGAATACGGAGAGGTAAAAACAAAGTATGTTCAAAAAAAAAAGGAAGTGGCCCAGGGTAGCGCCTTGAAGACAACTTGGTATGAACAGGAAAGAAAAGACGCAATAAATATACGCGCAGCCTACTTAGACGGAGGATACGGGAAGGAAGAAAGGCAACATGAAACAAAAAAAAATAATAAAAGGGCAGATAGGAGCTCGTGCAGGTAAGGCAAAAAAAATCCAACACCTGTCTACGTGCGATCCTTTTTTTTTTTTGGTCCAAACACGAGAGCGATTAACAATATGGCACAAGAAACTCAAAGAGAAAAAGTGGCACCTTGAAACCACCCATCATCAGCCCCCCGACTGTACGATAAAATAACAAATAAAGACACTCACTGAATCTCATCTCAAATCAACAAACGACAAACGGATAAAAACACACATCCAAGCCAGGCCTCACACCAACAAAGCAGTCTCTACTCCTGCGGCCAGATATCTGTAACCGTCCTCCTCCTATCCCTCTTCAACCCACCAGCCGGATGTCCCCTCCCCCCAGTAATCCCCAGCTTGGCCGCCACAATTGCATTCGAAGCAATAACCGCGCTTCTATCCTGCGCATTCCCCGTCCCCGTCCCTTTTCCCCTCGCATCAAGCATCGTCTTTCCCACTTGCGTCCTCCGGAGCGGTCTCTCCGTCTCTGACCCGCTCTGCATCTCCCTCTCCCTCTCTGGCGACAAACGTGCGGAAGACGTCGGAGGCAACGGATCGCTCACGCTCGGGTCCACTCCCCCCGACGCAGTCCGCCGCCTCGTATCCTGTTGTCTGACATCCACGAGCGCACTAACACTGCTCACAGTCGACGGACGCGAAAACGTAACAGACGAGCGAACGGAGCGGTCTGAGTCTGTCCTCGGGAGCGACGGGAACGCCGTGCGTTCCGGCGTTTGGGTGGACACAGTGTGCGGCGTCACGGCCGTCGTGGCGCCCGCTGGAGCTGTGACGGGGAACGTGGTCGAGCCGCTGGCGGATGTGGAAGCGGTGGTGCTGCCGCGGACTGTGGAGGTAGACGCAGTGGAGACTTTACGCCTTTCCCTGTCTCTATCCCTCTCCCTTTCGCGCACCGTACCAGAATTCGTATCCACCGTACCAGACTTTTCGAGATCATTTCTCCTCAAGAACGACTCGGATGGTAAACTCGGCAAAGGCTTTGGAATCCCCAACGGCAGAAGCGTGCGACTCCTATCCAGCGGCGTTGTCACTGTCGTAGCCGTCGCGAGGCGAGAGATCGGTGTGGGCGAGGGTTCGTACTCTCCGTAAAAGGTCTCTTGAGAATGTATAGTCGGCATTCCTCCTAGCCCTGCACTTGCCGACGTATGAGTTCCGTTCGCTTTCATCTGCATCTCCCTTTGTTCCCTAGGGGTGAACAGTCTCCTAGTCGTCCCAGATCCAGGCCCAGACGAATTACCCACCGCCCCTGACTGTTCTTGTGCTGACTGCTGTGGGGGCGTCTCAATCACCCTCTCGCGAAGCGTACTAAACGCTGTACTGGGCCTTGACATCGGTGGGACCCCTTCCAACGCATTCTCAGCCCTCGACGCCGCTCCCAGCCTCCTCACTACATCCTCTCTCAGCCCCAGTGTCGCCGTCGCATCCCAGCTCCTCCTTGACTCCACACTCCTCCTCCCGCTCCCACTCACACTATTTGCGCCCCCACTCACACTGTTGGCACCTCCACTCCCACGGCTCCCCGGGCCTGGTCTACCATTCCCCAGAAGTGCCGAGACCCCTCCGCCGCCACCAGAACCGACATCGGGACTCATACTCCCCCTCCCTCTCGTCCTCCTTCCAATCAACCCGTCATCATCCAAACTTACGCTCCTCGAATGCTGCGTTGCCTCTCCGCCTGTACCAGCACCAAACTCCCTGAAGACCCTCCCAAACCCAAGCAATAGCCCCGTCAGCCCCCTCACAAGCTCGTCACTAATCCTCAGCCCCTCTCTATACTCCGCCCCCACACGTCCCCACACCTCTTCTTCCCTCCCGGCCCCTGTCCCTCCTCCGGGCCCCCGATCCACACTCTCAACTTCCGCCCTCACCTGCTCATCCAATGCCTTCGCACAGCCCATCTTCAAAAGCTCATTCAGCCTCGCCGCAGCTCCCACCACACTCTGCGCATTCTTCACCACATCCCCAGCCGCTGCACTTCCACCACCGGAGACCCGCGAAAAATGCCCCTCGAAAATGCTCAGACTCTCACCAAGCAACCTAGTGTGCTCCGCATGATTGATGTTGACCGGCACAGGCGCGTGGCGGCGGCTCCCGTATGGACTCGGAGTTGCCGCTCCCGTTGCTGTCGTCGTGCGCATGCGCATCAAAGCAGGGGACGAGATAGTATACGTCCTATCTTTCTCTCGCTCGCGATCACGGTCGGGCGTGACAAAGTCGCGGTCGTCGCTGGCGCGTGAAACGGACCTAAAATCATAGTCTTCTCTAGCTCGCGAGACTGACCTATCGCGTTCCCTCATCTCCCTCTCCTGTTCCCTCGTAGCTCTCGAAATCGACCTCTCGCGTTCTCTCATTTGCCTTTCTCGTTCACGCTCACGAGCTCTTTCCTCCCTTCTCCTCTCCATCTCCTCCCACCCATCCCCATCTCTCACAAGCGACATCTCCCTCCCTTTCCCCTTGCCGTCACCCTCCTCCCCCTCCCCATAAAGCGCCAAAGAAGTAAGAGCCCTCCTCGCCTCCGCTGCCTCCTCCTCCCCCTCCCATCCAAGACTCAATCTCGTATCCCTCCTCACCCTACTTTTCATCGGACTCAATCCAGCGGCCCTCAGCCCCTCTCCTATCAACGTGCGTTTTCCCGATCGAGAGGCAAGCCCCAAACCAGCACTACCGGACAACGCACTCTCAGCCGACCCGCCACGCACCGTCTGGCGCCGCTCGCGGTACGCCGTCATGCCGAGTATGGGCGTCCCTGCAGCGCGTCGTGATGCAGATGCAAATGTGTTGGATGATGAGGAAGGGAAAGCAGTTACTCGGGGGTCGGAGGATTTAGTTCGCGGGGCAGGCGACGGGAGTGTCGAGTGGTTGTGGTTTTGGTTCGAGGCGTGGCTGGGGGTATTTGACTGTGATTGTGAAGAGGAAGAATATGATTGAGAATGCGAATGCGAATATGAAGGGCGGGAATGTGAGAATCGACCAGAGGACTGCGAGGAGAGATCAAAGGAGTATCTACTACTACTTCCCTTGGATCGAGACGTTGATGATGATGCAGAGGTGGTGGATGAATGCGAAGTTGTATGTGTAAGAATTGGTGCGCGGATCGGGGTAGATGGGTCTCGTTCCTCAGTGGATGTCTACAAAAGATAGGTTAGTATGGTTTCATGGACACGTAGACCAAAGAAGGTGGGAAGTCATGAAAAAAACGTAAGAGGCCGATAGAGAAAGGGTAAGAGAAGGAGGGGAAGCACAAGTGAATAATGGTACGACAGAATAAAGTACAGGGATAGTGTGAAAAAGAGATAGCCAACAATGAAAAAGTAAAATCCAGATTGAAGTAGCAGAATGAATAACAAGCAACCCCAAGAATAGAAGACTCGACACCACACCAAGGAAACAAAGGCAAAGGAAATCAACCCCCCCTCAAAAAAAAAAGAACAAACCAAAAAAAAACACTCACTCTCCGAAACTCAGCGGGCAGCGGGCCTCGCCTTTTCCCTCCACTGGTACTCGGACTATCTTTCTTCCTCACTCCTTCCAAAATCTCCTCTGCTCTCTCTCTCGGTTTCAACCGTGCCGTGCCAGTTCCATCCTCAAGCAACGTAAGCCTCGTCTGTCTGTGACCACTCGATCCGGAGCCAGAGCCAGAGCCGGAGCCCGTCCTAGAAGTGGAGCCAGGCGCAGAGGGCACGCGGGAACGGTGTGTTTGGTTTTGGTTTGGTGTAGACGTCGTGGTGGATGCGAGGGAGAACGCACGATGGTGGTGTGTTGTTGAGGATGCACGAGAGCATGTCGATTCACGTTCTGTCTCTGAGCCCGAACGAGGGTCATTGTACGAGTTTGAATTCGAAAGCGGTGAGGCATGCGATTGAGATTGTGAACGTCTAGAAGACGACGAAGACGAAGACGGCGCAGGCGAATGCGCCCCAGAAATCAATAATTTGTCAAGAACCTGTGTGGCGGATGCAGAATAAGTAAACCCGCAAGAAATAAAAGACAGGAAAGAAAACAAACAAGTCTGTTCCGCTTAACGCGCGGCAACGTATCGACACGAGCTGTATCGTCATCTCCCTCATCCGGCATTGTCTCCTCCATAATACTCGCTCCTCTCGGTACAACAACGCTCGATATGGATACACTAGCAACGCTGCTGATACTGCTGCTCGATCTATGTCCACGCGCACGCCCAATTTGTGCTGCGGGGGGTAAGGGTAACGGCGGGGGGCTCTGTATCTGCGACGGTGGGGACGACAGATTCTCCTTCTCCTTCTCGTCCCCACCACTGCCTGTCGAGTTCGTTGCAGGTGGCGATGGCAAGCCCGACGCTGAACCCTCGTCCTCGGCCTCTCCCTCTGAGCTTCCACTGGAAGTTGGCGGCTCTGGGAGGTCGGGGATGTCGATGTGAGTCGGCGTGGGGCCGATGTAGACTGCTGAGAGGCGATTTGAAGATTTGGTTGTGGACGCTGTGGACGACAATGACAAAGGCAATATACGCGGGGCCATGCGATTCCGAGAAAATGGAAGGAAGGAAAGGTCAGTGCAGCTGCATCGAGGTGGCGGCGGAATCGAGTGGCGATCAAACACGCGACCGGATCCATTCCATTATTATTTTCGTTCTCACGATCACAATTTCCTTGTTTATAACCTCAAGCTTCTCGCTTCCGACCAACACCATGCATCGAAGCTCTGGCCTCACAAAAACAGGATCAATTATGGTCCAGGTATATGACGAATTTTAGAGTGAATAGAGTTGTCGTCTTACCGCCACAAAGGAATATACATCATCCGTCTTCCTCCCTCCTCGATCAGGACCCACTTCCGCTGAATGTTGTACACATGAATCATGCCTTCTCTCAGGCTATGTTACAGCAAATGCTCACGCTTAACGATCCCAGTCAATTGACGCGCTCTCGAATGAACCACGTAAATATGTACCCACGTCCGGTGTGGATTAAAGGCCATAATAAGTATGAATGTATGAGCCGAGATTGTCGACGTCATATATGGTCGACACAATGTATCCATTAATTTATCCAGGGTGGCATACATAATCGCCGTATGTATTGACCCCACGGGAAAAGATCATATCCAATACCTCCCTACCATAAAAAAAATAAAAACGTCATCATTTCGTCGGACAACTATCTACACAATTGCACCGCCATGATAGGCTATCGAGGCCCATGTGTCGAATGGAAAGAACTCTAAAGTAATGTACGAATAAGATATTTTGGGATCGGGATACTGAGAGATGAGATGCGACAAGAAATATACTTGTTGAATAAAGTAACTCAGTCGGTATACAAACGACTGTATTGTGCCTATATACCTGTTGAATAAAGTAACTAGTAGTCTAATCAGTATATAGTTCCGTATCCTTGAGTTGGAATAGCCACATACCTCAGTCGGTATACAAACGACTGAGGTACATGGGATCTCCGAGTCCGAATCCCTATCAACTGTCATCATATCGCTCACGTGCCTCGATCTACAGTTGGGGGGGCGCGTACTGAGGTCTCCTTCCAACAATACTATTCTGAGATGCAGCAGCATATTTCCTTCTGAATCTCAGGGATCTTCTTCAAATCCTTGCAGCATTCAAGTTTCAATGACAACAAAATTACATTCTTTTGCCAAGAAACATACAAAATGAATTCACAAACATATCAAAATCACAACGTAGGACTTCAAAACACAGATAAAATTCTGGTTTCCCTGCATGCCAGCCAAAGATGAACGTTTCACATGAACCCTGTTCAACTTTGTCAGCAACGGATAGCGTTGAATTGCTTCGACATCTACTCACGCATTAACCAATGCACGAGATAAACATTAACATCGACTTTTTTTCAGGGTCTGATGTAGAAATTACGTTGAATCACTTCAATCAGGTACATTTAGGAACATTGAAAGAGTTTGTTGGTACATCATGAATCTTACTCAAACCCTCTGGAAAGGTATGATATTTATGGACCAAAATTTCAGCACAAAGGGCACATTAAATGTTCCAATTTTAGTGACTTGAATCGCTCTGCTAACCGGACAGAAATGAAATAATCGTAGTAGAACTGTGGAAGGGGTAATCAATGTTAGGAATGGTCCGGAGAAGTTCCAAAATGAGGATCAGGCAATATGTCCAACCAGTGCTCCGAACGGGTTGTTAGATGATGTAGATCAAGAAACTGTTGGTCGAGGAGGCATTTCGGGACCTGTGAACCAGAGCACATGGCAACGCCTTCTGCCAAAAAGATACATAAGAATCGACAAGCTAGAAAAATGCATCAAGCAACCATGTGAAGAAATCAATGAATAATTTCAAATGTCATATTTATGTCATGTGTGCGTATTGTTTCTGTAATTATATCATCATTATGACATTTGCATCATGTTTATGTATATGTTTCAATGACGTTCTAAGATATAAAAGACCCGCCATTTACTGAAGTTCAGACATTCTTTCCATTTGAACTTCAGGTTTGTATTTATGAGATTTCTAAGGATTTCTTTTGAGTTTAAGACCTTAATTGTCTGAATCTTGAAAAGGTTCCATTCAAATTGTTACAAAACAAAGTATAAACCTGAGACTAGTCACAATATTGGCCTAGGTATTCCACTCTCTGGGGAATGTAAGGGGGAATCCCTTCCTGAGCCTTTACATTCCTTTTCCTTCCTATACATTCACTCTCTTTTCCCCTTTTCCTTTTCCTTTTTCCCTTTCTTTCTGTCTCTGTTCCTTCATACATTATCTATTACTTATTGTGTCCGCATTTCTGATCACCTCACTTGTTCCCAAGGTCATCTGATTCCCTCATGGTCATCTGACCTCTTTCAGACCACCTGACATTTCCAGAGTCACCTGATTACCATTACCAATCCACACTCTACCAATGTCCGAGTTTTTCTCTTTTTATTCCCACACTCTTTTTCAGTGGCTTCTATGTACTATATAGTTAATTCCCATGGTTCTGGGACCCCAGAAGCGTCCACAGCCTGGCATAGGGACTCCTCAGACTTATTCTCCCTCTGCCAGATGAGTAGCTAGGCCTGTACACTATAGCATATCTGCTAATACACTTTGGATATCCATCTGCCAGTTATGTGAGTTCCACAGCTCTTTGAGGTCTCCCTCACAGTGTCAGGCTCCAGAACTCCCTGCAAGCTATACCACCAGTCTGTTCCAGTTTGGGGTCTCCTCTCTGCCCTGGAGCATCCTTGTGAGGGGCCTCCTTACAAGGGAATGCTAAGGGGATCCAACAGGTCCAGGTCCAGGTCCAGGTAGGGTAAGGGACCTCATTGACAGGCTCTGATAGAGGCTTGCTTGCAGGCCCAGGCACACTGTTCCACCCTAACTATTCCACCCTAGCTTGCTCGACACAGGTGGAGCAGTGACATGGATATTGACTCATTTTGACTTCCCCAGTAGACCAGTCGATATCTGGATTATACAGGCACAGCCAGGTGTAACCTAGGATGACATCCTGCTTCCCTAGACTAGTAATGGCAAACACTGCCCACTCTGCATGATTGCAATAGTGGAGGATATACTCTGTCACACACTGAACAGAGGCAGATTTATTGAGAGTACCATCAATGTTGTACATGGGGATAGGTCAAGCAAGTGGGCAGGTGTTTAGCTAGTGCTGCTTGAGAAAAAATAGTCCAGTGGGTCTACTATCCAGAAGAGCCTAGACTCATTATGTATGCTGCATGTGGGTAGTCTCTAGCTCTACCTCCAGAAAGAGGGAGATAGCTGATGGGGTGGAGGCCACTGTGTATCAACATGGAAGGTAACACTCTTAGCATACTTTGGGAAGAGGAGGTGATTTGGCAGGGGCTAGGGGAAGAGGGGGTAGTATATCTGTGGAGGTTTCAAGGGATTTGCATACAAAAGAATCAAAAGAGGGAGTTGTATTTGGGAGATTCTACTGACAGACATACAAAGTGGTTGGAACTAGGTAGTGGATGTATGGTCCACCCAATGTGGTGCTAAAAATCCTCTGGTGCATCCTCTTCCCCATCTTCCAACACCTTATTCATTGGGTGGTGTGCATATATTTCAATGATATCCTTATGTGAGTTGCGCAGCTCCCTGAGGTTGCCCTTACAGCAGAATAAGTCTCCTAACTGGTCTGAGTTCACCTAAGCAGTTGTGCTCCTCTGTCTGCCCCTTTCCTAGCCTTGTGGGCCCCACTCCTGCCTGCTAGCTCCCCCACCAGTCTGTAAGGGGGGCCTCAGGGAGCTGTAGAACTCACACAACTAGCAGAGTGATATCCAAAGTGTATTAGCTGGTAGGCTACAGTGTACAGGCCTAGCTACTCACCTAGCAGAGGGATATCCAAAGAGAATAAATCTCAGGAACCCCTATGCTAGGCTGTGAATGTTTCTGGGGGCCCAGAAGCATGGGAATCAACTATACAGTACACATAAGCTGTAAGGGCAACCTCAGGGAGCTGTGGAACTCACACAACTGGCAGAGGGATATCCAAAGATGTATTAGCAAGTGGCTACAGTGTACAGGGCTAGCTACTCACCTAGCAGAGGGATATCCAAAGAGAATAAGTCTGAGGAATCCCTATGCCAGGAT
>JAGDQM010042270.1:0-10133 GCA_017580835.1 Termitomyces bulborhizus | reverse complement strand
AGGGCGTTGGTTCAATTCCAACAAGTGCTGCTTGCTTTTATGGAAAACCTTGTGTCCAGTCTATTATCTGGAGCCCACCGCGAGGGAAGCTGATCTTCTGATTAGCTGACCAAGCAAAACTCAAAGACGGCACAAGGTTGACCAGGAGGTCAACTTCTCAAAGGTTGAGAGGGGGTGATACGCCGCCCCGCTGGTGCATCGCTTATGACTGTGCTTAGATTAGGTAGCTCGGGCTTCCCAGGGAGTGAAGTACTTAGGCTCCAGTCTAGAGTCAGTATAAGGGTGTTCCAGTATGATGATCTCGGATTCAGAGGCTCGGGCTTCCCTGTGAGTGAAGTACTTAGGCCTCTGAGTCTAAAAGTAAGCACTAGCACTTTAGCTCAGTGGTTAGAGCATCATAAAGGGGCGCATTCCCAGGAGGGCATTGGTTCAATTCCAACAAGTGCTGCTTGCTTTTATGGAAAACCTTGTGTCCAGTCTATTAATGTAATTTAATACATGATGCTGGGCATCAGTTCATCTATCTTCCTTCCAAAATCCCAATGTGAATTAAACCCAATAGAAATGGTATGTCTTCTATTCTATATCTCTGTAAGAATGACTAAAAATGTACTAGTATTGGGGCTAGGCAGATACTGACAAATTCCAAGATCATCTCTTGAAAAATAAATGCTCTCAATGCATGCTCTGCAGATGTCATTTAAAGATTTTGTAACCGTTCCTGGCGATTTTTGCATGCTTATGAAATTAGGTTATCACCAAAAAGCAGCTGCATGGGCAGTGCAAAAGTACAAGGGTCATTGAACATCTCACAAGGCACTTCGATGCACTTGGAAGCTATAGCAACAAACTAGAACAGTCTTGATATGTATATGTATTGAAAAATCTTAAAAATTAAAGCAAAAATTTGGCTGCCCCAAAACCTCGCGGGAAAAATTTCGACTCCTCCCCACAAGCTGGGTCATCATCCCAAAGTTCGGAACAAATTCTGCGAGCGGTTCGTGAGAAACTTATTTTGTTGACGTCCGCGATTGTAACGGGCCGAGGCTGATGTCAAATAGGTCGCTCAAAATGGTGGAATATGTCCATCTGAAAACTGACAATTTTCCGGGGAACATGTGGGAGGGCATGATCCCGATGACATCATTAGGGTGGAGTTTGAAATCCGAAGGTTTGGGTCACACGGGGTGAGCATGGCGTGGTTGTCATTTCCTGAGAAAATTTCTGTTGGAACGATCTTCGGCAACTCATTCTTACAAGCCGGGCCAAAGATCCCGACCCCCGTTATATGTTTGTCTTTCCTTTTTCGTACCTCACTCCTTGTTTTGACTTTGTTGTCACCCCCACATTCGTTATCCGTAATCACCCGCACTAGATAGATATATTTCGCCTAGTTACGTACTACCCACCTCAGACGGTCCGAATGCACTCTGAGGTGAGGCTCACTAGCTATATTTTAACTATCTACTCACACTACCTATTTTGTTCTTATTCTTATAGGTCAATACTATTACATAGACGTGTCCGAATACACTCTGAGTTCTGTTCTTATTGTTCTAGTTCTGATAACTTGGAGACAAATTGGAAACCATAATAAGTTGGAGGCAAATTGGAAATTATAACAGGTCTTTCCCCTTGTTCATCCGGTTATCAAACACAAACAAATTTACAATTCACTTGTTCTCAATACGAAAATTCGGACTACACTGACCATCATGCTCAGGACAATAAAAGACAATTTCTGGGTGCATCATGCATTAGTGTGAGTACCGTTCACTAGCGTACAGTACTATCCGCAACACAGACATCGAAGCATCAAGTTGTTACCGATCCAGATATATCGTGCGTCACAACAACACCCAAAGATCTATTCCCAATGGCGGCTGCAGATGTAGAATGGGGATGAAGCTTTAGTGACAAGTCAGTTCCGTCTTTCAAGTGCCCGATGATGTCCTGCTTTTTCTCGTAGTTCGGTACCGTAGCATCTACCGTATACTTTGTATTGCTCACCAGAGTGTGCGTGAAGCAGGTGCTTATTGCGCCTAACATGTCATCAACCTGACGTTGCGTGTAAATGGCTCGATCTTTCCTTCTCCGTTGACTTGGATCATAAGGTTTGGAGTTTTTTCCTCGACTCCGACGTGTTCCGGAATTTGTCCTGTCTGGTTCTGGCATGACATCCGAATATATCGACGAGGAAACAGACGCCTGAACTCAGAAAAAGGATAAGCTTCTTCATAAGGATTTGACCAAAAGTCCAGAAGTGGGCCTCTTGGATGCAGAGGTACTAACCTGGGTGTCAAGGAAGGGGAAGAAAGTCAACTGTGGGCTCGTTGCTGACGATGTCCAAGAAGGTATAGACTGAGGAAACATGCAATCAACTTCATTAACCTCGGTTCCCTTTAGGGTCATTGGGAAGCGGGAAGCTTCCACAGCATTGTCGAGCGGTGCAAAAGAAGTCGGGTGCCCTGAAGAACTGGTGGACGATGCGAGATTACTTTGCAACTTTGTTATAGCGTGAAAGAGATGTTCTTGGGGACCGTTTCTCGTCTCCTGGGCGCAGGTCAGAACATGTAGATGATATTCATCGCTATAGAGTTTTTAATCTTTTGTATAATGCACAGAAACTCTTGCGCTAGTACACTCACCAATGACCGAATTCCTGGCTACAGACGGTGCATTTGAAGGGCATACCCCGCATGTCTGATTGGCTCAAGGTTAGCTTGAACTCGTCGTGAGGAATCATGGGCATTACGAATGGTATAATGTCTTCGCAAATTAGATCGTCTGGTGAATGGTGCCTGACATTTGGGGCAGTGGTATGCACCGTCGTTGGGGTCCCGAATGAGGGTTTCAAACTGTAGTTGCTCAAGGTTCGGTGTGGGCATCTTGGTGAACCAACCTTTCCCATACACTGCCCTTTTATCCATGATCATGCATTCTCTATCATTGTTAGATATGCAGAAAACGGTCAGATAACATTTCTTCTGCCAATGCCATTACGTCGCGGTTTCTTAGCGAATGGCTGTCAAGATCCATGTTCTTCGATCTGTGCCATCTTTGCGTGTTTTCATGCAAACAATCCAAAGCTTTACAAGTCTTTCATGCACACTTCAAACTTGTTTGTGAAGCTTTGATATGTATCCTTAATTGGTTTTCTGTCGTGACCCCGGCTCGGCATACATATGAGCAACCGGGGCCAAGATCGTGTACCCTGCGTGGCATTTCTGAAGATGATCCCAAGATGATCAAGAAACTAAACACCTGACAGGACATAATCATCATAGACGTAACGAGTTTGCTTGATAGCATCATCCTGCTGGCAGCTATAGTATACATTCACTCTCAGCTGCAAGGATAAAAAGAACAGCAGGACTCATGGTTATCATACGATAGTTGATAGCCGAACGATACTAAATTGGCCAACGGCTGACATGGAAGGAATATTAACGCTGAGAGGTCGATGAAATTGAGTGCAGGCGAAGTCTTAAACTTCGGAAAGGCTTAAAGATCTCGCAAAACGTGATTAAGTGCAGGAAAGTACATGGACCTCGAGGCCTTGTCGAGGCTCAACTGGCTTGAATGTGCAAAAGTCTTCCAACAAGTCGAGTTTCTGTTGCAAATGCGGAGAAAGTTTCCAGACTATCCAGAATGAACAGAAGGAGACCGAAATTATGGAGACTTTGGACGACGAGCGGAGCGCATGATTCGGCCCCCGGCTGTTCATTCATGAAGCGTGTGTTACGTATCCTTCGCCGGGACATTTTAATTTCCGGTGATCAAATGTCTTTCTCCACATCAACATTCCCTGACTATTTCTGTAGCAACCTTGTCCTTCTGGTGTGACACCATTACCAGAATATCGGGTCTACGCAAAGTCCATCCACCTTGTCAAACGTGATTGACTACGGCGATCTAATCTTCTCCTTCGGGGATCTGGCGAGAAGTATATACCCCGGGTTATGATGGCAGAAGTCGAAGGAATGATCATGATCATTAATATCAGCGAAGGACGGATACTCGATGTGATCCAGAACGCTTGAACGTGGAGTATGACAGTGTTTTTACCGATGTACCGCTGGAAAGAGCCTGAAGCGCAACAACTTGCACTCTGGATTATGTTGGGGGGACACCTGCTTCAGGAAAGAAGTAGCGCCGAGTGGATCCTAAGAACTGAGCGGCAATGTTGCAAGGCACCGGACAATAACCTCCTTGAGTGAGGGAACAGATGTTGGTGATTGTTCCAGATACACAAAGGCTTTGTAGGGATTGAACCCGTGGCAGAGTTTTCTCGGAACCACTTTATTGGCTCCAAAGAACATCGGCTGTGTGCGGTGGAAGGAAAAAGAAGTATGAATCTGTCACGAAAGACAGAGCGGGCTGTTGTTACTTGTCATCCTGAAGGCTACTTCTACAAGGAGCATTTCTCCTCTTATGAACAGGGCATCGAACGTTGTAAGCATAGTACTGAAGAGGAGGTAATTGGGGTGGATGGAAGCATGATGATCGCCAAGAACATGTAAGAGATTGCCATGCTTTTCAAGCATGTTTTTGGACTTCAGGGAATCCTGTATGTTTCTTGAAAAACATCAATTAGAAACATGTTGTGTAATTTCTATCTTGTTCTCCAGTAGAAGATTATTAGGTAAATTTACAAACAACTAAATCAAATGATTTGTGTTGATTATAGAGGATCTGGAGCAAATCAAAGAATTTTTCTGAAGAAACAATATTATAGTTACAAATCATATTTCTCACTGGTGAATAACGAAAATGATTGCTGCATCGTTTTGTCGTTCATTGGCTTTTGAGAGGCCCAGCTATGCGCTATTTAAATCTCCATGCATCATTGAGGGGCAAATTGTCCCCCTCAGGGTTAATGAGAATTTATTAGTACCTTTCCAATATATAATTAGACCAAAGTTCTACCATATTTCATGGTTTTTGTGAGGGCTTATAAAAACAATGATGGATATCCTCATTTATGTAGAATACTAAACATTTAATAAAGTAAGATGGATCCTTTGTACCCCCACAAGAACTTCAGTGCTAATGCAGAGCTAAATGGGTCAAATACAAATGCAAATCCCATTCTGTCAGTGTCTGAGCCTACTCCTTGGGGATGAAAAACTAGGTTCACTAATTTCCTGCCCCTTTCCCTTAAATTTACCTCATTCATAGCTTCCTCCTCATGCATGGACCATCATTGGGATGATATGATCTGCAAAGTTTTGTGTCTAGCAGATTAGCCTTTTTGTGTCCCCCATAGGTGCACCACATGGTATCTCATTTTCTCCTCTTTTCCTCAAATCCTCTCCTGCATCTGGGCTGGTTGTTCTCTTTGTTTGACTGGGTTCTCAACAGTTGTCAGAGTGACATCTCTAGTGCATGCTTGGCTGCCTTAATGGTTAGCTTGGCCGGTGTAGACTGCTGGTATGTCTCTATCAGGGGTTCTGATTAGCAGATTAAATTGGAGTGGTCATTGGAAAGCAGATAGCTAAGAAGTGAGTCTGTGTACTATGGAAGCAACACTCAGGTAACATTGCACTGGCAGTTGCTGCACTAGCACCTTTGAAAAACACCATATCATATGCCCCTGTCCCTACCCCAGCCAGTGAGGTCTACTCCTTATCCTGTGCCAATACTCTCTTTGGTTAAGTTGACACAAGTTGCTATCACTCCTACCTGGAAACCTCAGTCTCTCTCTCCTGACTTGCCAATGTTAAGCATTCATATGAGGAACACTCCAGACCTGGCAATGGGCATAACTCCACACATGACCCTTGCTAGACTAGCACCTGGTGTGTCAACCTTGATAATTCAGTATGCTGTTAGGCATTACTCCATAGCTTCTTTAGCTGTTTGTATTCCTTCTGGTTATGCCTGCCATTCTCATCCATATTTGGGAAGTAATGCTGTTCATTAGGTCAACAAGCCTTGTAGGAAGGTTGCCATCTATAATTGGCTCTACCTAGTTATTGAAAAATGCTGGTTGTTGCATGGACAAGGTAGCTGCTAGGGTCCCCACAGTAATGGCAAGTCTAGATGAAGCCAAGTATGAGCTTCCACAGTAGACTAGTACATTGCAGGGTGAGCACAGACAAAAGTCATTTACTTTGCAAAGACTGAGCTACTTTTGCCCTAGGGGACAAGAACACAAGCACAAGTAAGGTAAAACCCAAAAAGAGTTCACTAAAAGGCTCTGTTAAATACCAGTCCTTGAATAGCCATCCACTAGCTTGTCTAAAGACACCCAGGTCTTTAGAAATCTGCCCAGTGACCTCTTTCTCTCATTCTTGCTTGAAGCATTCTACCTGAAGATGATCATCCCCCATTTCTTGGCTTGCTTTATATTCCATGCTAAGGCCATGCTTCTAGAGAACTGTCTCCCTTTCTTCCTTAGACTCATTCTCGCTCATCTGAGCAAGTTCTTCATTGTCCAAGTCCCTCTGATATGGACTCTTGGCCACATTTTTGCATCAATGAGACTTGAGAGGAGTTATCCATCAACCTTGACTTCAGGTCATTTGTCTAATTCTGGAATGAATACTACATAAGGGCCATATCTATGCTTTATGCCAACTAAAACTGTAATGTACCCTCCTTTTCCCCTGGAGGCACACCTGCCTTGAATACAATGGAGTAGGTGGTTGATATAATCTTCTTTGACCACCAAGCTTCTTGTCCTAGTACAAGTAGTACAAGGGTATCACTTCAGCTTCAGATCCAGCACCCTTGCTTGCAGGTAATGGAGGCACTTTATGTTTGTTCCCTCTCATAGGAGCAGACCTTGACTTCTTTGTAGGAGGATGGCTGTCCTCTGCAAAAGGTGAAAAGCAATGCTTGAATGCTTGGGTGAACTGCTTCACTGTGTTATACTGTTGCTATTGCAACAGCTCAATGGTATCTAGTAGTCCTTCTAGAACTACTTTTGTTATTGGATCATGTAGTATCACTGTTTCTGGAGAAATACAATGACCTGCCTTCACTAACCTCTACCTCATTACTGCTATATAAGTTGAGATCTTTCTTTGAACTCTATAGCCTCTACTAGTCTCTTGTTCCTCTTCTTTACTACTAAGTACCTTAGTGGTAATAGAGGTCTGGCCTGTACCTCTTACCAGGGAACATACCTATCATACCTACTGTCAGTGGCAGTCTACTTGATGCCAAAAGGTAGAAAATTGATGCACAATGGTAACCCATTGAGGCTCTGCTTAACAGAGCTCACATTACTGCTACTATCCCAATTGCTTCCTAGGCTTACAGTGCCCTTCCTGTAAATATATTTAGTCACTATTTTCATATGTATGTCTAATAGACTTCGGATTTCCCTCTGCCAGCTTTGCAACTGAGATACAGCCACCAGAGGTCACCCTAACAGTAGAACAAGTCTCTTTATTACTGGTCTGAGATTTCATACCAGCTGTCTAGCCCTAACTTCCAGTCTAGTGTCCTACATCTGCTGTATTCCATATGAGCCCCTCTCTTGTTCCTGCTTTTATTTTTTTCTTTTATTTTCTTTTATTTTATTTAAAAAATCCATTAATTATATGCACAGAGCGCTTAGTGCTCATGCTGCATGGTACTATCAACATAACCTAAATCTACAAGGGCCTCTGAGTGCACCCCCCCCACATACATGGAGAATGAGCAAGCCAACATTTCCAATGCCGTTTTAAACAGATCTATTAGGTCCAAGGTAAGTGGTTGGGTTGATGGGGATGTTAGGTAATGATGCTACTAAGTCCTAGGCAAGATGAGCTAAGGTTGGGATGAGCAAGAGGCTGGGTACCAACAAGAAACCTGTTGGAGGTCAGTAATTCCTGGAGGGAGGGGAGCCAGTGCTGTGACCAGGTAGGTAGTAAAGTAATGGAATGATATAGAAGCAGAGGAGAGGAAGATACAAAAGTTGAAGTAAGTTTGGGTCAAGATGGTGCTTGAGTGGGTTAGCTGAGGGGTCTTTGTGAAGGAGTGCTTGCCAGCTTGAAGCACTTTGTTGCCTCAATAAATCTGAACAAGTGGGTGAGAGCATCCAGTGCAGATAGCAGAAAAGGCAGCAACTCAGCTCATCTCTTCAGTGGGCATGTTAGGAAGAAGTGCTTGTGGCAGTATTTGTAAGGAGACTCCCTGTCACTCTCCCTTTCCCCCTTATTTTCCAGTCCTTCCTCTTCTTTACCTGCCCAGCTATTGCTCCTATGGATACTGTGTACCTGGTCCTAGCCTCGGATTCCCCTTTCCTGGCCATCACTCAACATGTGTTGCTCACTGTCTGGCACAGTGACAAAGGCCCTTAGTGGAGTTTCAAATGAGGGATGATGACCAGAGCTTGCTGTTTACTCCCTCATTTCAAACTCAGCCCACCACCAGAGCTTGCTGTCCATCACAGCAATCAGCCAGGCATGTGACTGGGTCATGTGACTATAATCAGGTGACCTAATCAAGTGACTGGATCATCTGACCTATATCACATGTCAAGGTCATGTGAGGTCATGTGACTTATATTTTTTCTATGAACATCTAGCAGAGTGACTCCTTAGACTTATTCTCTTTGGATTCCCCTCTGTTAGGTGCATAGCCAGTAACTGTTGTTATATATATGTTATATCTAATATACTTTGGATTCCCCTCTGCCAGTTGTGTGAGTTCCACAGCTCTCTTTGGTCGCTCTTACAGCAGAATAAGTCTCTCTTAACTGGTCTGGGTTTACCCAAGCAGTTGTGCTCCCCTGTCTGCCTCTTTTCTGCCTCTAGGGCCCCACTCCTGCCTGCTAGCTTCACCATCAGTCTCTTCTTGGTCCCTTCTCTACTATGCCTGCTACCCTAGCCTCAGACCTTCCTCCTGCCTCAGGCACCTCTGCCCCTGCTCAGGATGATGCCTATGCCCAGTTACAGGCTATAGAACAGGGCCTTTCTACCTCCAACACCACCCAACTTGCGCTCTCTCAGCAGCTTTCTGCCATGCAGGCTCAGCTTGAAGAACTCATCTCTTCCATGCACTCTGCCTCATTAGGGGTCAACCCCAGCCCCTCTGCTCTCTCTAACACCCCTCTATTGCCAACTCTGGACCATCCCCCTGCCAGAGTCCTTCCAGCAGTGACTGTCACCCTGCTGCCCCCTGTTACGACAACAATTGTCTCCAAAACCTTGTCTGCAATCAAGGCTGCCCCTCCTCCTTCTTTTGATAGCAACCAAGCTCAAGGATGTCAATTCCTGACCACCTGCAAGCTATATATTAGCTTACACGCCTCTTCCTTTAGCAATCCAGTATGGACAATTAAGTGGGCACTGTCCTACATGAATGTGGGGCATGCGGCTGATTTGGTGCAGGAGATTTTGGAGGACAACACCAACATGTTTCCAGACTGGGCCACCTTTGAGTCTTGGTTCCTCTCTGAGTTCGCATACCCAGATGAGGCACAGCACGTGCCTCTTACATTGGAGGACACCTCTTACCACCAGCAGGGCCACACCCTGAATGCATATATTGATAGGTTCAAATATTTGGTTCATTGTTCGGGGTTCCTCAGGTCTACACAGCTAGTTCTCTGTTTCTGACGTGGGCTTAACTCATTGATCCATAAGTGGATTGATGGCATGGTGGATGGATGCCCCAGGGATGGCTGGATTGTAACAGCATGTCTGGTGGATGAAAATGCCCATGCTGACCAACAGTTCAAAGCATTTCACACCTTTTGGTCATGCCTGTCAATGCCACCTGCCCTGTAAGGGGACTCCCCATTGCTCTCCCCCTCCCCCTCAATTCCTCACTTTCCCTCTCATTTTCTGGTCCTTCCTCTTCTCTTCCTGCCTAGCCATTGCTCCTACAGATACTGCATACCTGGTCCTACCCTCCGATTCCATTTTCCTGGTCATCGCCCAACATGTGTTGCTCACTGTCTGACGCAGTGACGAAGGCCCTTAGCTGAGTTTCAAATGAGGGACTAAACAATGACCAGAGCTCACCGTTTACTCCCTCATTTCAAACTTAGCCCACCACCAGAGCTCACTGTCCATCACAGTGATCAGCCAGGCATGTGACCATGTCATGTGACCTCAATCAGGTGACTCAATCAGGTGACTGGATCATCTGACCTACATCACATGTCAAGGTCATGTGAGGTCATGTGACTT
>JAGDQM010042269.1:0-10175 GCA_017580835.1 Termitomyces bulborhizus | reverse complement strand
TGGGAGTTGTCTGCCTGTTATGCCTACAGTTTTCAGCACATAGATGGTTTGTTTTAACCAGGCCTTATGACTTTAGACATAGAGTCATATCAATGTCATCCTTTTTCTCTGTTGAGGTGGATGCTTGACAAGCAGGATAGGAGAAGGTGACATTGTGTAGAGAGAATTCGCCTGGACAAGTGGCAGGGCATATCTTACGATACCATTTACCCAGAAGTTGATCATGATGAGAATTTTGGAGTCAGGTGTTTTCCGAGATCGGCTCAAGGAACCTTAGATACATTCAAGAGTGAATACCATCACAAACTGCACAAATGCCGCAACATCGGTGGCTTTACAAAGTTGATGCGCGGGACCCAACTCCTAAGATAAGATTTTGATTTCAGATGGGCTGCTTTTGAGGATCAAGCTGTAAGAAGATATATACACACACTTTGTATATATGCTGATATCAAATACAATTTTCCGATGAGCAAGTCGATGCATGCGCGCCCAACATGTGATGAGCGCATCACTCATCATCACGATGTGTGTTTCTAATAAGTTTTAATTAGTGTTTCTCACAAATTACTGAAAATGTTTTTATTTATTGTTTACAAAGAAACACAAAAAGATTTCCTTCGGATACATTGAAAAGAAACAGGATAAGAGTTTCAAAATAATTATATCAAGATACATGAAATATTTTTCCTAAATTAAATGTAAGAAACACAATTTGTGTTAATAATATGTTTCTAAAGAAAAATCCAAAGAAAAAGTAATTTATTTGCTCGAGATACACGATAGAAACACAAATCATTTTATTTAACTGTTTCTAAATTTATTTAATAATTTCTACGTGAGAAAAACATATTAGAAATCATATAACATGTTTCTAATCGATGTTTCTAAAGAAACTTACAGGATTTCCCGAAGTGTGTACAAGAGAAGTTGAACTCCATGTGACTGACCAGATCGGATAATCTCAAAAATTTATAAATGTTAGTTTCTATGGGTCCATGATAATATGACAATTGAGGAAGTCCAATCAAACACTTTTGTCAAACTATCTGCAGGATCAAATGCTACCATGGCAAGCGGGACTGCAAACCAGTCCAGCCCATCTCCCTGCCCATCCTTACCTCCCTCCTGGAACCACTCAAGCCAGGTGCCATACCAGGCCACACCTCAATCTACGCTGCGTGCTGTTTGGCATACTCAGGGCTGCTCTGCAGCAGTGAGAGTTCACAGTCAGAAAGGGCAGCAAGTACAGCACCAGTCTCAATCTCTCACACAGGGAAGTCCAATTCATCCCATCTATCATGCATGCCACTCACATCAGACTCCTGCCAGCATCCAAGACCAACCACTTTTTGAAAGGGGTGACAGTCATTGTTGTTGCAGCCCCAGGCCACCCCTCTTGTCCTGTCGCAGTCCTCAAAGCCCTATTTGCTGAGCTCCCATGCAACGATCATGCATCATTGTTTGAGCAACCCTGACGGCAGGCCTTTCATATGACTACTTTGTCAAATTGATCTGAGAAGCACTGTCTCTTGTGGGCCTCAACCCCAGTCTCTATGCAGGACATAGCTTCAGGCATGCGGCCACATCAGCTGCAGCCACTACAGGATATTCAGACTACAAGATACAGCTTTTAGGTCAATGCGCAGCAACTCCTATAAATTGTACATCAACAACAATCCAATCCAAATCCTCATCTATCTTCCCTCCTTCACATGCACCTAGTCCCTTTCGAACCTCCAGCTCTTTGCAACTTCACTGCTATGGCTTGAGTCTTGGCTTCTCTCTCTCAGGAGGAGAGCCAGTCCTCGAGAACATCAGGACTTAAGAAATAGATTTCTTTCCCGCAAGCCACGCGGAAACATTTCAAGTCGCTCCCGATCTCACTCCACCTTCAGTTCAGCCTCGAATTAACTCGCACTCAGTGAAACATTAGTGACGCAAAAGTGTGGCCTAACTCATCGTCTTGAGAAATCAAAGGCAACCGCCAGTTTGACCAGTTTTGATGAACACGTGAACTTCGGACAAGGAAATGAATATAAGGCTGAAACTGATAGTGAAATTTCGTACCCTCTGAGCGGGTATTCGCTAGAAATACATTGTTATTATGTTATGTACACTTACACTTAATAAGGACTACGACCACCTAGACTCCCTCAGCAAGAAGTCGTTCCGGCGCTTCGACATATCCCCTCCAACACTCGACAAATGCCGCCAACTCGGCACCCTCGACAACTCTATGATCCGCACTCCAACTTATCCCTATTTTAAGCCTCCTTTCTCCTCCTGTTTCTCCTCGCTCCCCATCGACGTCCCAGACCCATTTAGCACGACCAAGCGCAACTATCGCGACTCCGCCTCCGGGGACTAGCACCGGCGACGCGTATTCCCCTGCACCAATCGCACCGACATTCGATACGGTGATTGTACCACCACGACGTGGCATGTCCGCCGGAGTGAGTCCACTAGGGACCTGCCGTCCCCGGTGTGCGAGGGCTTGAATATAGGACGCAAGACCATATATGGAATATGTGTCGGTTTGGACGAGGGTTGGCGTGTACAGACCTGTTGGTGTCGAAAGAGCGATGTTGATATCTGCATGGGGGCGGATACTGAGCGTCGGCTTTGATGAAGCAGTGGATTCTGCGGTAGGAGTTATTGAAGCTCTGAAAAGAGGCCATTCGAGCATAGCTTTGGAAAGTGTCTTGAGAAGAACGGGGAGATATGTTAGGCGTTTGTAACGGTGTTCGACTGGTATATCAGGATGCGTGGGAGCAGGATATATAGGTGATGGATTGACGGCTGTGGAAGCAGGTTTCGGTGGGGATGCTGAAAAATGGGGTGGAATATGTGCATTGAGAATAGGAAGAAGGTTATGCAACGCTGTTATGTCTAACGAAGTGGAATATCTGCAGAGGAAGTCAGTTGAGAAAAAGTTGTCAGCTACATAGAGTGCTCACCCAAAGTGGGGTATCTCAAGACTCTAGAGAGAAGTTAGTGAGATGGCATGAGTATGCTGAGACACTCACCTTGACCATCGCTTTCCACATTCCATACCTCGTCCTGCCGAGTTCTACTACAACATCCTCACCAGACTTCGAAGTCTGAACTTGATACTCGGAAGGCCGGGCTAAAAACGCGTCCACATCACGTTTCTCGATACGTCCGCCCTTGCCAGAGCCAGGTACAAGTTGGACAAGATCAACTCCGTTCTGACGCGCATGATGACGCACAGACGGAGGAGCAAGCACTGAGTCTGCGACGGCGGAGCTTCCAGAAAGAGTGGAGTTTGGGTCCAAAGGATGGGACCGACGAGAAGACTCCACCTTCGGACCTGCAGGTGCAGGTGCCTCCGTTAGTGATTGTGGTATTGAACTCGATACTTGATCACTATGAACAGGCGAGGGTTCAGAAGTGGGTTTCGACTCTTGCGGGGCAGTATCTTCCTCATCTACTTCAATTAAACATAGTCCAGCCCCCACTTTAGCGACTTCTCCCTCTTGCACGAGCAACTCCTTCACAACTCCATCGTATGGACTCGTAATCTCCACGCTAGCCTTGTCACTCTGGACCTCACAAAGCGGATCGAAAGCTTGGATAGTCGCAGACGGTGCAACCGACCTAGAATATCAACTAAATGCAACGCATTGGTCCGGCCGGAGCTTCAAACACGTACCACTTGATAATCTCGCATTCTGTGATACCCTCACCAATGTCTGCGAGCTTGAATTTGTGAACGACCTTACGCGTAGCCCAGAATGCGGCACTAGAATGGAAGTAGGCGCGTCGAATGGTACCAGGGCGCCTGAGGAGGCGCAAGAACATGGTGGTTGGAAGGAAACCAATATTTAAGGTTAGGTCTAGGATTGCTTCGACACAAGATCCGAAGTAATTTGACTCTGGTCAAATGAGCTTTACAAATAGAATGGACACCATCAAAGCACCAGTATAACATGATACATAGCTGTGCGCGACAGCGCAAGACATATTTACAATTCTGAGTTGGTCATGGTAAACTTTACGGACACTCTTGTTCCATCGTGTCAATGAGGGAATGGGGCTATTATCGTTGTAGGCAGCCTCCCGAAAGTGGTCTGTTAGCACAGAGCCGACCAATCGATCATTTCCAGTGTCTTATCGGTCAATTTCAATTCAAATCGTACCTTCATGTTACCATCTCTTCCTCAACCACGACCGTTGTGCCTCGTTCTCTGCTCCTCACCTATAGTTGAAGTTTACATCCCCTCTGAAAAAGTTCTACGATCCAATTATGGCTGCCGCTGCACCAAATGCGTTCTTACCACTATGTACGATGGTCTAATAACCGATATCCCAGCGGCAGACTTTCTGGAATTCCAGTGAAGAACGCTAGATGGACATGTAAGAAGCCGCTGGAAGGATGGCAATGCAGTCGCCGGGTTTGAAGTGTCGCCAAGTCGAGAGGCAGGCATTTGGCTGCTCAAATTCAAACCTTGAATATGAAAACTTAATTTTGGTGTGGTATGTAGCGCTCCCCTCGGACCCAGGGCTCCCTCGTAGCAAAGTCGGTTCTATGCTTGAACCTGCGGAAAAGATCGATCTAACTACAAGCCGCAAGTAATCCCAAGGCTCTTCCTATTTGAGCCATCCGACGGGAGCTTTGATCGCTTGTCTATTGACGCTTCTCGATGTTCGTGGTGACGACTGGAATCATGCCTTCTCTCCTCTACCTTATGTTCTGTCTTGTGTCATCATGCACTTTAGGCAATGTGTATCCTGCATGTTCCACTGTTCTATGATTCTCCCGCGTCTATTCTAGGCAATGCCCCATCATTTTCCCTTATTCTCTCACTTCTTCCGAGCCCACCGCCTTCCAAACAGATATCCAACGAATCTCCCAAATCAAGATAAAAGATCTACCATCGAAATAAATGAACGATAGACTTTCATGAACTTATACAATACGCCAAAACCGCCGAATGAATGACAATGGTTTTAACCGCCTGGGGGGTAAAGTAATGTATGTACTCTACTCCGATAATGTAATGTGGTGCCAGAGGCGGTGTTCGTGTACTGTATTTTTGGGTACGCCAAAACCGCCGAGAATATACTCTTGCTTGATTCCGGCATTGAATTAACCTTTCCCGCTCCAAGCCCGAGAAGGACATTCACTTATACAAAGACGACGAGAATAAACTCTCGCTCAATCCCGGCATTGAATTAAACCTTCCCGCTCCAAGCCTTAGAAGATTATCCTTGATATGAGGACGAAAGGGACAGTTCTATATCCGACTCGAGGCAATCGGAAGATGCTAGCACGAAGAGGACGGAGAACCTGACAGATGAAGAAGGATTATGTTATACGCAACTTTCGTTGTACCGAGCGGAACAGAATCAGATATGGAATTATCGTCCGGAAGAACAGGACGTAGAACTCAGGGGAGTGGAAACGTCAAGAACTGCAAGAGCGAGAAGTTCAAAGATGAATATGATCTCACAAGCTTTTGCAAGAGTCTCTATCAATTGAGTGGGACGGGACTGTGGCTCGTTCGAAAGCCTCAAATCCTTTATATCTTGGACCCTGTGACCCGCTCAGCTGTTAAAATCACCGAAGATCAGCACAGAAGAAAACCCAGCGACGGAGGACAAGCTTGAGAATATGAAGTTTCATGGAGAAAGGAATGCAACTATACCTCTGAACCAAGGTAGCCAAGGTGTTTGATCCACAACCGCAATGCCTCCCCCAAATGAAAAGGAAGAGCACACTAATAGGCCTACTGACCCCTTCAGAAGTCCCCTATACTAAGACACCTTCGAAAGTCAAAAACGAAAACTGTCCCCCCGCTCACACCGGCTGAGTCAGGGTCGGGAGATGTGTCAGTTCTCATTCGATTTCTTGGCACTGAAGGGTGAATCGTTGGTCGTCTCAATTATGAATACAATTCAAACAGGTACGTCTGCAGTCTGTTAGAGATGTCTTCGAAAAACATGGTACTCAGAGTAGCGGCACATAGTAAAGGACTCTTTCTTTCATTTTCAGGCAAGTTAGCCACCTCCTGCGCTTTCGGATCTCTAGGGAGGCGCTACTTCTGTAATTACAAGAACAAACAATAGGACGCTCAGTGGTAAATGAAGGTGTCTCCAACGCCAGCTTCAGCCGCGCTTGCTATACCCGGCAAAAACGTCGTCAACAGTAGCTTCAGCGCGCTTGCTATACCCGGCAAAAACGTCGTCGACAGCAGCGTCAGCGCGCTTGCCATACCCGGCAAAAACGTCATCAACGCTGGCTTCAGTGCGCTTGCCATACCCGGCAAAAACGTCGTCGACAGTGGCTATATTGGCTGATTAAGTACGCTTGTCATTCCCATAGCTGACTGAAGTACCATCATCGGTCTCGGTGCGCAACGAGAGCTGAGAAAAGATATGAGAATGTGGACACACAGAAAGAAGAGGCATTTCGACCCTACCCTTTCACTCATCGGTGTAGCAATGACCAGAGAAGCCAACAGAATGATGAAGGAAATGATATTCTTCATTGAAATCAGGTTTCAAATGCGGGGGTGAGTCTAGGATGCTAAGTATTACAGATTTCATTATATAGGCAAGTAATTCAACCTTCTATCAACAAGCCTTCCCTGATACCCGTCATGTGTTCTTGAGGGCGACAGAGACAAATTCACGATGTATCGCCTTCTTGAGGTAAGCAGAAGTGGGGTAGTGATCTGCCGGCTCCCGTCCGACTCCGACAGCCAGGCTTATCGGAGGCCAAGCCCTACGGAAGGTCTGATCTCATCTTCAAGCGAAGTATAAATGATGGAAGGTTGGACTTTCTTTTAACAGCATCACATCTACCGAAGTTATGTGGATCTAGCAATTGAATACAAATAGCGGTCCGACAATGAACGCATCCGTGACGTCTCTCAAGCTTCAAGTACTGGCGTTCTCTAGCCTTCCAACCAAACAACCCTGACCATGCCGGAGAAGAAAAATGTCATCTATGAGCCTCTCCCTAGTGACTCTGCACCAGATGTAGACAGGGAATCACGGGCAATCCCTCCAAAATCAAGGAAGGCGATAACTGTTCCTCTTTGGCTTGCTATTATCCTTGTCGTCCTGCAAATCATCGTCATATGTTCCTGGGGTATAAGCATTCGCCAATGCAGCCGTCCATACTCCAATGCACAAATCCTTTATTGTGCGCAATCTTTTGGAGCCAGAATTACAACTCTGACTTCAGATAGCGCCAGCCGAAGACGCGGTTGAATACAAGATCGTCAAGTTCTTTAGTGGTCTCAACACGGGAGAAAAACCCGACGTTTACAGCAGCCCTCCATCGCCCGAGGTGGACTCCGCCTGGACTGATCTTTACGACTGTATATCAACCTGTCTTTATGATTTTGACACAAACATTCATTTATTGTTCTTACAGTCGGCATCTCACAAATCTCAGAGAATCAGGCCGTACAGCTAGCAAACTCGACAGTTTTTTTAGCGACACACGCTGAGAATCGTTCGGGATATATTGTTGGTATTGACGTTTTCCATCAATTACATTGTTTGGTACGAAAATAGCCTCTATGGTGTCGACATTCGATCTCATTGAATGACGTGAAAGAACACAATCAGGAAGGCCTTGCATCCGGGTATGTCTGAGCCGCATCAAAAATACTAGCAGAGTTTCCAAACGAGATCGTATTACAGATTATTACCCTATTGGCCCAGTCGACCAGGGTGCTGTGACTCGGGAGGAACACTTGGCGCACTGTGTCAATTCATTGCGACAATCACTCCAGTGTAGTGCTGATATCAGTACCATCGTCTGGCAGAAGCACGGAAATGGACAGCGTGGAGGCCCACGGTTCGATATAGTACACAGTTGCCGAGACTTCGAGAAGATACGGCGGTGGGCCTTGAATCATCGAGCTCCGAAATTCACCAATGACGATCTCTTGAGGCAATCAAATAGTTTACCATAGATCGTGCAAATTGTAATGCTCTGACCATAATCGCAATGCGGAACATCGGGAAGCTAATAAACGAGGTTTATTGTAATGTAGGTACAGCGTTGTGTCCAACGTACCTAATAAACGAGGTGAATCAAGCTAAAGAAAGAAGTACTCTACGCAACACCATGCATAGCTAGTGTGGTCACATGACTATTGTGACACCCGGCCCCTCCCTGTAAGAAGGCGGCTGGAATGGAAGGCACGGCCCCGGGTGCCTATCAGACCCATCATGTGGCGGCAACAACCTTCCCTCCCGACCTGCCATGTTGCCTCCTCCCACGTGTTCATTCATTTTCCCTGAACTCTTGGATAGCCTCCAGCACATGGGGCATATCATACTCCTTGAGCCACTCATCCTTGCTCTTGTTGTACCCCTTCCACCGCACCAGGAACTCTGCCACCCCCCCTCTTGTCTTCTTGGGGGTCCCATGCAAACACCACACTCTCTCCATGAACGTGTCACACATCTCCACTGCACCATCCATCATATGAGCCCCCAGAAAATGGGCCCACTTTGTTGACTTATCACAAACAACCTGGGTGGCGTTGTAACTGCAGGACATGGGGAGAGGACCAATGTAGTCCATTGAGATGTGTTGCCACAGCCCGTCCAGAATCTCCAATGGTTGCAATGGGCCATAAGGCTTCTGGCAACAAGGCTTGATCATCTGGCACATCTTGCACCCCTCCTCATACCTCCTTACAAACTCTGACATCCTAGGCCAATGATAGTTATGCACAATAAGTGCCAGCATATTTGCCTGCCCCAGGTGCCCAGCTGGTATCAAATTGTGATACAGCTGCGATATCCGACGCTTCACCTCCCCATTGTCCAGGACATAGACCAGGCCTCAAAACCACACCAACCCCCTGTTCACTGTAAACTCCCTCAACTGTGAGCATAGCAATGCTGGTGCCGTGTCAAGAGCCCACACTGACACCAACTTAGGATCCTTCCGCGACCTCTCCCAGATCATCTCCAAATCTCCTGCACCACTGCCACCCTCCGCACCACCTCCAACTCTGCCCTTCCAACCTCCACCACCACTGCACACCTTGCCACCTACTCACACCCCAACACCTCCTGCCCAGCATTGTCCCACTGCCCTGCCTCCACCTCATGATCTGGGCGCCTCGACAACCCATCTGGTCCTGCACTCAGGTGCCCCAGCCTATGATGGATCACAAAGACAAAACAATTCAAGAAGAGGCTCCACCATGCCTGGCGCCAGTTCAAATCATGTGCCACCATGAAGTACTCCAGGTTTTGATGGTCTGAAAATATATCCACTGGGAAGGGGTTACCCTCCAGGTAAGGCCTCCACACCTCCAATGCACACACCACAGACAGCAGTTCCTTGTCATGTACATTGTAGTTGTGCTCTGCCAGCTGCATTGCCTTAGAGAAAAAGGCCACCAGGTGCCACTCACCGTCCACCATCTTCTATGACAATATTGCCCCCACTGCAAAGTCCAATGCATCCATCTCTGTGGAATGCTGCCTCCATGTTCAGCATCACCAGGACCAGTGCTGACACAAACACCCTCTTTAACCCCTCAAATGCCCCCTGCTCTGCCACTCCCCATCTCTACTGCACATTCTTTCCCTTCAGCCTCTCCAATGGTCAAACAATTGTTGCGTAATCCTCCACAAACTGGTGATAGAAGTTGCAGAAACCCAAGAACTAGTTCACATGGCAGATGTTCTGTGGCACTGGCCAATCTACCACACCACTGACCTTCACCGGGTCCATCCCAATGCACCCCAGAGTTATCTTCAACCCCAGATAGTCCGCCTCCTGCATTTGGAACTTACACTTCTCTGGCTTCAGGAACAGGTCTGCCTCCTGCAACTGTAAGGGCAACCTCAGGGAGCTGTGGAACTCACACAACTGGCAGAGGGATATCCAAAGATGTATTAGCAGGTGGCTACAGTGTACAGGGCTAGCTACTCACCTGGCAGAGAGATATCTAAAGAGAATAAGTCTGAGGAATCCCTATGCTAGGATGTGAAATCCCTATGCTAGGATGTGGAATCCCTATGCTAGGATGTGGACGCTTCTGGGGCCTCAGAAGTGTGGGAATCAACTATATAGTACACATAAGCCACTGGAAAAGAGTGTGGGAAGAAAAGATGAAAAACTCAGACATTGCCAGAGAGTTGATTAGTAAGGAGTTACCTAATCAAAA
>JAGDQM010042268.1:0-10232 GCA_017580835.1 Termitomyces bulborhizus | reverse complement strand
TCCCCCTCAGATGCCATTGCAGTCCTTCCAAAGGATGGACCAAGGAACAGGGTGTGAGGGTGTACCCTCAAGGCTACCAAGTGTGGCCTTACCAAAACCAAGAGTGTTTGTGAGACAAACACCTCAGAGGTATAGCATGCCTCTGCAACATAGTTGTTGTCTGGCCACTCCTAGAGTGGAAGAGGCTCACAAATACTATAGGCAGATAATGCATAGTTGTCTGCAAGCAATTATTGAGCAGCTAACAGCCATTCAATTGACCATTCCAAAGGAGGTCAAACCCAAGTGGACTGAGATATCTAAGTCTGTTAGGCCCTATGCAGGGTCAGCCAAGTTCAGAGACTTGGAGAATTGGCTGATAGGCATATGTGTTAACTATGCTATGTCTCAGCTTAGCATGGAAGACTAAGAGCAAGAAAAGGTGCTCTTGCTCATAGAGTACTTGAGTGAACTTGCACTTACGTAGTATTTACAACATGTTCTACATGTCAATAGAACCCAGAAATACTAGACATTTGAGGATGTAGTCCTTAGATTGTACAATAAGTTTGTACAGTCCTCCACAATGCAGGATGCAAGGGATGCATTCTGCAAACTACTGTATACAGTAGAAGAGGGTGTGCAGGGCCTCTATGAGGCCCTGCTAGATGAGGCCCAGAATATGGCTGTCTTTCCTGATGAATTCACCATCTGGGAGCAATTCCTGAAGGGAATTCCCCATGAAATGCTCATGGCCCTCATTATGGATGGGGGCCTGTCACCATAGGTGAATACAGTTCAGGAATTTATGGCCAAAGCTTGGGCCTACAAGAACAGTGTGAAGATAGTGACGCACTATGTAGGGTGCAGCCGTCATTGTGCTATGAAGAGTGGGATAGTTGCCCACACCCAAGTTGATGATGTGGTACAGAAAGAGGTGGCAAGAGGTGCATCAGCCCCCCTTAAGCCTCAAGTTGCTGTATCTGTGGTTGCAAGAGTGTTTCAAAGTACTCCCCAGGATTGTGTAGGGGCTAAGCCTGTCCCTGCCAATAGTAGAGGGCTGACCAGTAAGGCTGGCCCTCAGCTTAAACCAAGCACATTGACTCTGATGTGCTATAATTGTGGCAAGTAAGGCCATTATGCTCAAGAATGTAGCAAACGATGTAAGGAGGTTCTGCAGGCTCATGTGCAAGCAGTACATACAGCTGTGCTGTCCAACATAGGTGAGTAGCAGGACCCATGTGAGGATCCTGCATTGGCCTTGGATGGTGGAGGACAGGAGGAGACCCTAGGGTCCCCACTGCAGGAAGAGTACATTAACCTACAATAACAAGTATTATACTTGAGAAAGTGGAAGTGATAGAGAGAGGGTATTTTCCCTCACTAACTTCAATGACACTGAGGATCAAAATGGTGGTCCTCATCACTGTGTGTGTATATGCAAGGTGAAAATATTAGCAGATAAGTCTGCTATGGAGCAACCCAAGGTTGCTGCCAAGGAATGCCTTGTAACCTGGGTAAAGGTTAATGAACATGAGGCATGGACTTATAGGACTCAGGGGGCACCATGTCTGAGCTTACTCCATCCTTTGCTCATGTAGCAGGGATCAAGGTGGCACCATTGGCTATGCCTATAATGCTGCAATTGGGAACAATAGGGAGTTGTTCTATGGTTAATTATGGTACTCTGGTGACCACAAATGTCCCTGACAAGTATTGGGATGTCTATATGGATGTTGCAAATTTTGACCAATATGATATGATCATTGGTATGGTATGCTCTTTATGAGAGAGCATAGAGTCCAGTTGGACTTTGTTAATGATCAGGTGATCATTAATGGTGTGGCCACCCCAGCACAGAGGCTAGGGCTAGATGACACCAATGACCATTTGCAATGCTTTCATACAACAAAGAAGCATTGGGATGAGAAGCTGTCATGATTGGTGGGTCCTCAAGTTGTAGCTAGGGTAGAGGATGTTGAGGACATCAATGAGGTGCAGACAGGGCTTAGTATGCCCCCAGATAGCTCTGTGCTATTAATGATGGAGGAAGAGTATAGGAATACTCTTCAAAAGGGGGAAAAATAGGGCTTGGAAGCACTGCAGCCCACAACAGAACAAAAGAAGCTGTCTAAACATTGAGTATGGGATAAACCCATACCCAAACCAATGTGGGACTTGGGAATAGACCCAAGAATGCCTAAGGAATGGAATCAAGTCATGGTAGACTTGATAAGGCAGACTGGATTATAGTCAGCCTATCCATGGAGAATGGTATAGGGGTGCAACATCTGATGAGGGGTTGGAACCTGATGAGTTTCTATGGAACTCAGGAGTATGGGAGGAACCTGTAATGTGACTTATGATACTAGACAAATCTGATATTTGTCTGGCAGCTATGAGAGAAAAATATACTAAAGCTGTTCAAGAGCAATACAACAAAGGTTGTATACCATGGAGACAGAAGGAGAAGTGGAAAGAAACTTCTCCAACATTGTCAGAGGAAGACTTTCCTTGACTAAGGCAGCAATGGTATGATGAATATAGTGACATTGTAAATGGTACCAAGGAGGAACTACCTCTATGAAGGGAGGTTAATTGTGAGATTAACCTCATAGACAAGTCAAAATGGTACTTGTATTTTGTTGGAACTGGTACAGGTATAGTGATGAACGATTCACACCTAGATCAAATACACGTAAGTTTAATCCTCAGTTGCGTGTAAGTCAAAAACTATATTGTAAGTACCTAGATCAAATACACGTAAGTTTAATCTAGGTATGGGTGAGTATGGTGTGTGTAGACAAATTGTATTGTAACGTACCCTCAGTTGCATGTAAGTCAAACTGAGGGTACTTTATGTGGGTGTTTGGATTATATGTATATGTGTGGACAAAGCAATATGGTGGCCGCCGAATGACCATTGTTCGTGTATCACATCTGTCACATTCATATGACCTCACGGGCCGTTCCTAACACTCCTCCTTACTACGATCCAATGGTCATCACTCCTCCTCGCGTGGAGTCGTCAGGAGAGTCCGAGGATTTGTCGCAGGTGAAGGAAGAGTGGTTTTGGCAGTGCTTTTGTGAATAGGTTGGCCACGTTGTCTTGTGTGTTAATGTATTTTATGGTAATTTCTCCCATCTGGGCTTGTTCTTGAATAAAGTGGTATTTGATGTCAAAGTGCTTGACCCTAGTGATGTTGGGTCTTCAGATAGCGTGATTGCAGCCTTATTGTCACAGAAAAGGGTGGTAGGTAGCGTAGTGAAGTCCCAACCAATTCCTTTCATCAACGTACGCAGCCAGATGCATTCTTGTGTGGATTCGTAGGCGGCCATATATTCAGCCTCGCAAGATGAGGTCGCAACGGTTTTCTGCTTCCTGACGGACCATGAGATGGCTCCGGAGCCTAAAGACCAGGCATATCCGCTAGTGCTCCTCCTAGTATCTGGGCAGCTTGCCCAGTCTGCATCAGTGAATCCTCGCAATATGATTGAGGAACCGCCGAGTTTGAGCTTCAAGTTACTCAATCCTTTCAGGTATCTGACTAGTCGGATGCCTGCGTTCCAGTGCGATCTGTTGTAGTTGTCTAGAAATTGGGATAGTTGCTGAACGGCATATGCAATGTCAGGTCTAGTTGCTATTGCAATGTAGAGTAGGCATCCGACAAGCGACCGGTAGGGGAGTTTTGCGATGTCATCCTGCTCGCTCTGTGTCTGATGGTCTCGTTGTGGTCGTCTAAGCTTTAGTCCGGGTTCCATGGGGAGTGATAGGGGGTGTGCGTCTTTCTGTCCAAACTGTTGTATGACACGATTTATGAAGGCTGTTTGTGATAAGGAGACGGTTTTGTTGTTGCGATCCCATTCAACGGAGACACCAACAAGGTATCTGGGGGTGCCTAGGTCTGATATGTTCCATGCTTCATGCATCTGGTTCTTGAATTGGTTGTTCTTGTTCTTGGAGCTAGCAATGGATAGGAAATCATCAACATGAACGGCTGCTATTACTGTGCCAGTAGCTGATTTCCTGTAATACATACAGGCTTCACAGGCTTCATTCCATACAAACCTTTTACGAGTTCACACACCCAGTCCTCTTTTCCTTCCTCCTTAAAACCATCTGGTTGCTCCATATATTGTACCTTGTTGTCTGGTAAGATGCCATACAGGAAAGCTGTCTTCACGTCAATTTGCGTGGCGTCCCAGCCCTCCGTTGCCGCAATATGTAGTAGTATTCTCCAAGACTCCATGCACGCCGTTGAGGAAGTGGTCTTGTTGTAGTCTTTTCCGTGGACCTGCTTGTACCTCTTGAAGACTAGGTGTACTTTGTACCGTGTTGGGTTCCCGTTTTTGTCCCATTTGATCTTAAACACAGGACGCCCCTTTCGCACTTTTTGTCCCCTTGGGACAGCTGAGCAGGGCACCAGTCGATAGACACCCATGTCTTTTAGAGATTTGAGTTCCTCACAATATGCCTCCTCCCATTTCGCTGCATCTGGACCTTCCTGCGCCTCCTTCCACGTTCTGGGCTCCTCTTCAGTCTCAACTGGCAAGGGTTCAATGCTGCTGAGTTGCGTGATTGCTGTAAGGATGCGATCGGGGTCAATCTTGATATCAGATTCAGCAGTTGTAGGCGCAGGTGCTTGTTTGGTGGCTGTGTTTAGCTGTGCTGGTGGCTCCCCCTCGACTTGTCTTCCTGCTGCCTTTTCCATCCTTGCCTCCTTCACTCTCTTCTCACCTTCTCTCACGTTCTCCATTATCCTTTCAAGTCGTGTAGGTGCTCTGTTTCTCTTGATCGTGACTTTCTCTGTAGGCTGACGGGTCCTGGTTGACCTTCTCAGGGCAGGCTGTTGCTCAGCATTGTCGTTGTCTGGCTGGAGTTGCTCTAGGGTAGTGGTTGGCTCATTAATCATGACCTCAAGTTCGTCAAGATTGTCGTCATGTTCCTGAGGGGCTGTGGTCACGGACTTGTCAAGATCCACTAACGTTGGGATTGGGGGTGTTTTGTCTGTAGCGGTGGGCTCAGTAAGTTGCATGGATGCTTGTGACTCATGTCTTTCTATAAACCTTATGTGGTAGGTCTGGAACACCTTGCCCTTGCGTTTGCTCCAGCACTGATAGGTCTTGGAGGTCTGGCCATACCCAATCAGTATACATTTGATGGAGCGCAGTTGCAGCTTAGGGTTATGTGTTGGGATGAGTACAAATGTGCGGCACCCAATTTCTTGCATATAGGAATAGTCTGGTTCACGTCTGAACCATTTTTTGTAGGGTGTCTTCTCTTCAAGTGATTTGGTAGGAGTTTTGGTGTGTAGGTGTGTCGCGGTCAAATAGAATTCGTCCCAAAGGTAATCTGGGCACCCCGAATCAATTCTCATTGTTCTTGCCCTTCCCCATGAGTGTGCAATGCATTCGCTCGACTCGTCCAATGTGTGCTGATGTGTAGGGTGCACTTCGTTCCATTTGGATGCCCCTTGTGGTAAGCCAGTTTTCCATCTTGTTACTGTTGAGCTCTCCATCAAAACCAGTCCTGTACCTGCCAACCTTAAGCCCGGTCTCGTTTTCACGAGCCTTTTCCCAGGTTTTTAGTGCAGCAAACGCATCTCCCTTAGCTTTCAGAGGAATGGACCAGGGCATGTTGGTATAATCATCCACTATGTCTAGTACATAATGGTTTCCTGATCGTGAGTGTACATTCACAGGTCCCATCAGATCTGCCCACACTATCTCAAGCCTTTGTGTTGCCCTCCTCCCTTCCCCTCCCACCTTTGGAACCGACGTTCATGTCTGTTTCCCAAGAATGCAAGCGTCACATTTAGGTGGGGATGGATAAGGAGGTGAGAACGCACCTTTGATCTTCCGATCGCAGGCTAACTGAAGGATGGATTGATAGTTCGCATGGCCCAGGCGGCGGTGCCATGTTTCTATGTCTGCTTGATTATGGGCGACGTATGCGTGTTTGGCAATGCTGTGGGAGAGGTCGATCGTGTAGAGTCCTTTGCCTTTGATCATCAGGCCACTGGCAATGACGTTGTTTGTATGGCGGTCCACGATTTCAACCTTTTTGTTGTCAAAACATGAGTACATATTGTTGTTTGCGGAGATACAGCTGACAGAGATCAGGCAAACAGTGGAACTGGGTACATAGAGTACATTCTCGAGTTTGAGTAATGCGCCTCTGGCAGT
Organism: Termitomyces bulborhizus; assembly: GCA_017580835.1. NCBI lineage: Eukaryota > Fungi > Basidiomycota > Agaricomycetes > Agaricales > Lyophyllaceae > Termitomyces > Termitomyces bulborhizus. The sequence continues at coordinate 4,067 of JAGDQM010042268.1, read as the reverse complement.
GTGCAGTTTAATACACCTGATTCCTTGGGCTGAAATAGTTGATCCTCCTACTCCTTTTATGTCCTTCGGAGTGATTGGCTGGAGTGTGAGGAAATCGGATTGGTATGGGGAGATGTGTACAGTTGCTCCAGAGTCAATGAAGAATGGTCGCTCTGCAGTGGTGGTGAGAGCAGTCTCAGGTTCTTGGTTGGCTCCGTAGTTGGTATGTTTTGACCAGTCTATCAAGGTCAATATCTCCTCCTCAACTACGGTGGCCATCCAGCCCTCCCATTCAGTATCGTCAATGGAGGGTAGAGTGTCTGTGGCAAGGCCAGCAAAGTCTGCTGGGGCCGGGGTACTGCTCAGAGTCTGCAGTTTCCCGAGATCGTCCTCCTCCACTAGGTAGACTTTTCCTTTCGGGCCTGTCAGCTGAGTATACACTTTTGCAGTATGGGCATTTGCTTGTTTCTGACTATGGCCAGCAGTGGCAGCACGAGCAGCGTCGCAGGTGGCGTTAATGCCCTGTTTCTCCATGGCGCCACCAGGGTGAGCACAGAACTGTGTGTCATGACCTGCGCAAGGTCGTCCGTGGATGGCGCATGTAGCGCAGCATTTTACACCGGCGGGGTGGTTGTGTCCAGGAAGCCAGGGCTTATTGTAGTGGAGCTTGCCTTTCATTGTGGCAGCAAGTGCAGTGTCAGATGCTTGTCCTGACGCAGAAGTTTTAAGCACGTTGAGATTCTGAACTGTTTCAAGGAGTTTCCGAATCTGGTCAGAGCTGTATGGGTGGTCCTTGGTTGCATCGGCAAGGCCACGGGAAACTTGAGCCTGGATTGGCTTGTACTGGTGGCTGTTAAGGCTGTTCAGGAGGACGACACACTTGAAAAGGTCCTTGTTGAGTGTCTGGATTGAGAAAATGCGATTCACTATGTCACAGATTCGTTTCGCTGTTGCTGGGAGTGGCTCGGCTGGGGAGCACTGAATCTTCAGCACTTCCTGGATCAAGGTGATCATCCTGACTGGGCCCTCTCCCTCCGCACAAGCTTTGACTTGGGCATAGAGATCTGCAGCGGTCTTACCCTCATCTAGGCCATCATACTCGGAGTCATCGAGGGCTGTGAGTATGACAGCATGTGCAAGGTTGTCATTTGAGCACCAGTTACGGTATGCTGTTGGTTTGTTGAGGGAGCTGGAGGGGGACATAAGGGGCTCGAAGACGTAGGCTTTCAGACCGAGCAGAGACAGGTGAATCCGGAGATCTTTAGTCCATTTCGTAAAGTTTGCGGTCGCATAGTTCCTGTTGAATTTCTCGTGCTTCCAGTTGGCTCCGCAAACAGAGATCGCAAGAACAGAGGGGGCAGCAGTGTCACTAGGCATTTCTGAGATGGGAAGAATAGTCGGGACGGGGTAAGGGCAGTAGTGTTCAGTCTAGGAACAATGACAATTTTATCTGTTCCAGATTGGGAGTAGATAAGAGGCAATACAGGTGGTCCTGGCGGGGCCCATAACCTGTTGGAACTGGTACAGGTATAGTGATGAACGATTCACACCTAGATCAAATACACGTAAGTTTAATCCTCAGTTGCGTGTAAGTCAAAAACTATATTGTAAGTACCTAGATCAAATACACGTAAGTTTAATCTAGGTATGGGTGAGTATGGTGTGTGTAGACGAATTGTATTGTAACATACCCTCAGTTGCATGTAAGTCAAACTGAGGGTACTTTATGTGGGTGTTCGGATTATATGTATATGTGTGGACAAAGCAATATGGTGGCCACCAAATGACCATTGTTCGTGTATCACATCTGTCACATTCATATGACCTCACGGGCCGTTCCTAACATATTTCATGCCATGGTGACCTTGATTATTACAGAACCAGCTGAGAGCAAAAATTGATTGCTATGTTTAGGCTAAGTAGTGGGAGCCATGTGCAGCTGATCAAGCTGCACCCTTACTGTGCATCCTAAAGAAGGATGGTACACTGCATACAGCATTTGATGCACATCAGCAGAATGATAATACAGTCAAGGATGTGATGCCCTTGCCTGATCAAGAAGTCATTTGTGAAGATGTAGTGCAGGCATGTATAAGGTCAAAGATTAACATTACAGATGCATATGAGCAAGTAAGGATGTGCCCTTTGGATGTATCTAAGACTTTCATGACAATTACTGGAACATATTTTAGTAATATTATGCAGATTGGAGACTGCAATGCTCTGGCTACTTTCCAGCATCTAATGATGTTCATACTCCAGGACATCATTGGTTGTTGGATGCATGTGTATCTAGACAATATTTCTACTCTGACTCCATTGAGGAACATGAGAAGCACTTAGATGTAGTCTTTGAAGGACCATATCAGAATAAGCTGTACCTCAAATAGAAGAAGTGTGAATTGTATGCTGAGTGTGTAGAGTGCCTTGGCTATATAATAGATGATCAGGGCATCCACCCTGATGTTACAAAGTTGAATAGAATCCAGGAATGGCATATTCCTAGACCCTATAACAATATTCAATGGTTCATAGGATTAGTGAACTAATCAGCAATTTCTTGCCTGATATATCTGCCTACACTGGCCCACTGATGGCCATGATGCAGAATGGGTCACTGTTTCAGTGGCAACCCCTGCATCAGCAGTGCTTTGACATGATCAAACATGTCTGCAGTGAAATGCCAGTCATTAGGCCCATTGATCCTTGTAAGGAGGATCATATATGGCTGATATGCAAGGCCTCAAAGACAGGAGTTTGTGCAATGTATGGCCAAGGCCCTATGTGGCAGGCCTGTAGACCTGCTAGCTTTATGTCTAAAAAGTTCACTAATGCACGGTGTAATTACACTGTGCATAAACTTGAGATGCTTTCTATCTTAGAAGCTCTTCTGAAATGGGAAGACAAGCTTCTTGGTTATAAGATGCATGTTATCACAGATCACAAAGCTTTTGAGTTTTTCAAAACTCAACAGATGCTGACTACATGTCAGAGACAATGGATGGACTATCCATCCAAGTTCAATTTTGACATAACATATATCAAAGGTGAATTGAATAAGGTAGCAGACTATTTATCACACTACTATGAAAGTGATACATCTAAAGATGTATACCATGTGTATGATTATGTGTGCGCTAACACATGGATCAACCAAGGGATGATTTGCCCCCTCAACAAGTTAAAGAACTGGGTCAGCAGGTGGAACAGCTATGTGCATGCATGGACCATAACATGGTCTGCCCCAGTTGGCTTAATGACTGAGATGAGCCCTCATAATTGAGAGGCTTGGGAGTTAGAGGATAGATGGGAGGACAAAAGTAATCCTCCTGTAAATGACAACAAGGATAATGACATGACTCTGGGAGATGCATTGGCATTGCCAGGAATGGGAGCTTGTCCTTAAGGTGTTGGAGATGCTAGGTGGCATTGATAGGTCATTGAAGGGTACCCCAAAGATACCTTATTTGCATCAAGAGATAATCAGAGTCTGACATCATACTTCATGGAAATAAGGCAGGGGATAATCCAGAACATGGGGAGAGCAGAAATGGACAAAGGGGAAAGGGGAATGTGCACCAGGAATAAGGGGGAATGGTCTGGAGCAAGGAGAATTTTAGAGATGATTCTGGCTAGGGGAACAATGTAGTACTTGCTTGCGCAATATACTGATGCTCTGGGGCTGAGTCAATCTAATCACATTAAACCATTCAATAAAAAGTTTAACATCATGAAGACAAAAGGTATACTTTTGACTATAAGTCAGAAAGCAGAGGATCTCAATGAACTCTGGCCTAAGCAATTCACTCCCTGGGAACCACCAAGCCTTTATCCACCAATTGCCTGTTGATTCTAGCCTAATTCTACCCTATTTATACTAGTCTACAGGGTGCACAGACCATCTACATGTGACTTGGGAAATTTATGACTTTATGGTAATAGGACCACTTTTCTACAGTAATTGTGTGAGATTCTACCCATAGGTCTGTCCAGATCCCTTCATCCAACACATATCAATCCATTTGTGACCCCTTCCAGCATAGAACATGATAGAATTATGTTCTAGTTCTGATGTTTTCATATTTCCA
>JAGDQM010042267.1:0-10266 GCA_017580835.1 Termitomyces bulborhizus | reverse complement strand
AAAATTGCTGTTACAGTCACTGGTTCTGTTAAATTTATAGTGTACCAGATAGAGTCAACAAGATACATCTTCATAATGTTCTTCACATCCTTGACATAGGTGCTGATCTAATCAGCTTGAGCCTATTACAACATGCTGGTGCCACTATCAAAGGACTTACCTTTGTCATCTGTCTAGCCTGGGATAATAAAGACTTTCTCCAAGCAAATCCGATTAGTTCTCAAGGAACACTTCACCAAATTAAGTCTATAAAGATCACTTCTGTTGATAATAAAGTAGCATTCATTGCTAGCAAATCCACTATGCAATTGTGGCATTGTCAATTTGGTCATATCAGTCCTCAAACCATCAAATCTATAATGGACCACAGATTAGTCACCGGGCTCAAGATCAAACTACCATAAGAATTTGACCAACTCTGCAGTTGTTGTGCCCAAGGCAAATCAGCTCATCCCCCACTTCTCAGATCAAGTGTTACTAAATATGCTAAAAGCAAATTACTTGTTATCAACTTGATTAGCCCAATGTCCATCTCAACATGGGATAGTTATAAATATACACTCATGGTAGTCAAAGTTAGTAAACAGTATCCCAAAGCAATACTCCTTAAACAAAAAGAAGAAGCTGGAGATAGTACACAAGAAATTGTTGCCAATCTGAGCAACAAGGAGATTAACTTGTAAAAATCATACATAGCAACAATTGCAACAAATTTGTCAATAAACTCATGAAGAAATTTTTTCACTTAACAGGATCAAGCATGGAACTACAAATTTGTATTGCCTAGAACAAAATAGCCAGCATAAGTGCTGTACTCATGTAGATGACATGAAGCATGCTTTATAGTGCTGGAATGGATATCTCTTACTAGGGAGAAGTGTTCATGTATGCCATGCATATTTGCATCATAACACTTGGCACTTCAGGGCAAAGTACATTTTTACTGAAATGTCAGATTCAAAATGCAAATCTGATGTCCCTCACCCCTAAATTTCTAGTTTATTAGGATGGGCACATGTTATAAAGGAGATTTGACATAGAAAACTTGAATAGCAAGCTATGCGAGTGAGAATGTTGGGATGGTAGGCAGACAAAACAAAAATATACTCACTCTGAGGATCTAGAAATGGGAAACTAATTGCATCAAGAGATGTTCAATTTCATGAAGATTTAACCCTCAGCAAATTAGTGCAAATCAATTGAAATAAGAAGAAATTGACAATCTGGCTCATACTGTACATCTTTAGATTCTAATGTACTCTCCATTGCCTTAGATGTAGAGCATGACATAGCCACCTCTCTTGTGTGATCTGACAGCTCCCATCTACAGAAGATTCATCTGTGAGAGAACTTCAGTATCCTACACTTTTGTGCTCAATGACTCCAGTTATACTATAGTTGTATTTGACCCTCAATATATATATTTTGTTTGTCATTTAGCCTGCATAATGTCTTTGCTTTGACACCACAGTGGCTCATAAAACATCCCCAGACCTCTACAACATAGTCAGGACCATGTACTGTCTGGCATAGCAGCACCATTGAGATATGGGCCATGACTAGTGGTACCACTATACTATATCTCCTGTACTAGTCTAACTCTTCAAATAGCAACCATGTAACTTGTTTCCATCCAAGTGAATTTCAACATATACTATCATACTGCTTCCTGACAAAGATTCTTTCTTTATCTCTAGACTAATAGGATTTTTGCAGTGGTTTACAATCCAGCATAATACCTAGAAATCTTAGGTGTCTTACTCTTCAATCAATAGATTTGGCAAGTACTATGTTAGAGATAGACAAGCTGACACAACACTTGGAATAAGCTGGTTAGACATTAAACCTTATCACATTAACTGATAGACATAGGAGCTATGCACTTCTCAGCACATATAACACTGCATGCTCTGTTTCTTTTGCTAGCTTCTCTGTATGATTTCTCAACATACTATTCTGTGCCTCTGGGGTTTGTGGCTGCCTCCATTATGGCAGGGTCTAGTTTTGCAGATTTTGTAGTTGTGAGTGTATCTCTGAAGTATCCACAATGACTACTTGTTGAAGTTGGAGGGTGTCTGCATGTGATGCTTCCTTGAATTCAAACTAGTACAAACACCGGTAGTTTAATTCCGCACTGTCATGTAAATTGTTACCATTGTTGCCAATACACTTGCATTTGGTCATTTGTGTTTGGCGCATTGTGTGCGTCTTTGTGGACCTGAAAAGGTTTCTGTGTGCCTCTTCGATCTCTTGTGCCTCCGCACCTCTTTGCTGTCCCTACCTTTAACACTACTCTGTCCCTGAACATAGCAAAGTCGGTCCCATTCAACTGTATCTCTTTGAGGAAGGTGGGTCGATTGTATCTAGAGTTTGTCGACATTTTTTTAATATGCCTTGTAAGAGTTGTTGGTGTTTAAACTGCACAAGGCTTCTATATTATCTACGCAGCAGAGAGCTAGTGGGGACTTTAACCTGTACAATAACACAATGTAGGCAGTTGTATATCAACCTGTAGAATAATACAAGAAGTGCAAGCTACAGATCATAAGTGAGTTACAAGTACTAGGCGACAGTAATGACCCTGCTAACCTTTTCTCTGCCATGCAACACGCCTGCACACGTAATCACAAATGCTAAGTCTTAAACACCTGTTTTTCCTTTTGACTTATTTTGTGCCTTACTTCCTTTTTTACCTATTCTACTTCCTGCGTGATAGTTGACAATCGCAACTGTATAGTTTTTTCCTCAGCCACTGCTCATTTTCTGTGTGGTCGCAATAGCCTTATTAGAAACTCTCAAATCTTCCACTTGGCCTGAGGGGTACATCCAGTCATCCGCATCATACTGTTCCGAAAGACTACCACTTAGTGCGACACTCTTCTGTTTCAGGCGCTGTTGTATTTTATTTTACAAAATAGTATCAAATATCAAGAAAAAGCGGAAAACCCAACGAAAATCTCCACAAGACCAGTCAGGCGCCCTTTTGGGAAGTCAAAAGATCAGGTCACAACTGGCTACTAGCTAATAAAGAGCTTACCGTAACCCCCTACAAATGTCTTCACTACATATTGTATAAGGTCGGCCGAATTTTCCACTGTTTATTAGAGTAGATACTGCAACTGGTGTATGCTGCCGGCTTGTAGCCAATCTTGAGTTTGACACCCAAACGACGAAGCGACTCGCGAACTTGCTTGACATCCTCCAAGTCCCTGTGATCTTTAGTAAAGACACAAATAATATGCTGTCTTTCGTCGCTGGACTCGTCGAGTGGCGACACTTTGGCTCCCATTCCTAAAGTCCCGGCATGAGTGGCACGAGCAATCCGAGACCACAAGGCATCGACATCATCCCTCTTGGCAAATATTAACCAGTTACCACCAAGTACCTTATATTGGCACGCCAGGAGATGAAGTTCGGCGGCAGAAGTACGTTGTTTAGCGCATAAATCATCCCAAGCAGATATAAGGCCTTCGACATCAGAGGGATCTCCTCGATCATCCAAAATGGTTCTAGAGTTGGAGACACGGATCCATGCGTATTCTGATAACCGAGTGGTGGAAGGGCGTCAAGTATTTAGGAAATTCTGAAGCGTTTTGTATTCCTTAGATGGAAAAGTCACCCAAGGAAGGGACGATTCGGAGTTGAGAATTTGTTGTGCTCGGATTCTTGAATCTGGATGAAGGATACCATCACTAAGACAAAGATGAGCGCATTTGTAGATCGAAAATGCAAGACAAGACTCACAATTTTGAGTTCATCTTCGCGACTGAGAACAACACACTAGCACGATCTGAGAAAAACCCCTTGTAACTACGATATTTCTCGAGCAAATGACTCCAGTCCTTCTCCGAAAGTAAATTAGCGAACTCGACGATCGACATGTCGGGTAGAATAGCCTGAGGATCCAACTCCGTCACACGAGGTATTTTACCAGTCGTTTCAAACGCTTCTCGCGTTCTTCTAATGATCTCAAGCTGATCCAACGTAGAAGACCCTAGTATAATGTATCCGTATAACCCATGGAGGCGAAGGTGACGTATTGCTTGACACGGGCGACAGTGGACACAGAGGTTAGAAGGATGCCTATTTGAAAGGTCTCGATCTATATGATCAACCTTCATTTCTCGACCTGTGTCATCAGGAGAAGTGTACCCGCAAGAAGAGCAGGTATTGTGATCGCGTCTCAGGATCTCAGCCCGAAGCTGCTGCCATTCTGATGTGACAGTTCTGTTGTCCCGAGTGCGCATAAGATGGACAACCCGGCGAGACCTCCAAGGGTTGTTGGAACGAGAAGCCGCCATGGATCTTTCACAGATCGAAGTGTTCACAAATTTGTGAAGAGATGGAGCTCAGGTGCTGGTCGTTTATAAAGAGAAGAAATGATAACATAAGGTTCAAAGTACGATGCAGCATTGAAATAAAGTTCCGTCCGTCTGGTTGATGAGATACCGATTCATTGAGGTCCAAAACGTTCTCACCACGCAACTTCTCATGCTTCTGATCCCCGATCACCCTGCAAGGGTGGAAAGTGGGAATTGATAAGGCAAGACTCGGCGCCCTACATATACATATGCGCTCTTACTGTACTCACCCTCGTTTTCAGATAGGTTAATGTGACAAAGAGCAGCATAAACGACCTTCTGGACCACTGGTCCGAAGGAGTTTGCGATGATGACCATGCGTACAACACGCTATCCTTTATTAGCTTCGTATGCTCATTCAAAATCCGATGTTTCTTCATCGTTCGTAGCCCTATTCCAGGAAAGTGACAGATAAGTTGCGGATTCTATAAAAATCTGAATTTTCAATTGGGTGGAACACGAGCACGGGTTCTAATATGATATGAGAAGAGAGTGATTATCAGGACGGCAGTGGTAAGACATACCCATTAGCATAAGTCTGTCATCCTTGCTCGGAAGAAAGCGACAAAATCTCCCCTAATCAGAAAGACTTCCAAATAAGAAAATTGCTCAAAGCGAAACGACTGGCGCTAACGCTAACCTTCGCTAAAGCATCAATCATCTTCCACCTTGGGTCTCCTCTTGATACGACGTTTCACTACTTCAGGTTTGACTTCTACACTGAGCTCTTGGTCCTCCTTTACCGCCACTATATCCACTAGCACTTGTGTAACCAAGCGTCCTGTACTTCCCACCAGGACTCCTACTATACAAGCAACACCGCAGAAAACATAAACTGGATAGAAAGCATCAAGAAGGTAGAGCGCGATTGAACTAGGCCAGCGTATGAAGATATCTGAAACAATGTCGAGAAAAACCAGAAGAGGAGCAAACAAATACAAAATTATTGGTAGAGGCGAGAAAAAGCTGATCGAGCGGATGAGAACCGAGATGCAAAATGTCGCGAAGGACATGATGGCTGAAGCGACAGAGACGACGACAGAGAGTCCTGAGATAACGTATGGGAGTATACGCTCCAGCGGAGGAGGCGCGCTTGTCGCCATCGTCGCCATGAAGGAATCGTACAAGAGGCGACTACCCTTGAAAAATGCGCTGGCAATTGGCGACAAGAACTTCTTGAATCATGTGATCCCAATTTCGCGTCCCTTGGTGATCAAGGTCAAGAACGCGACCGTCAATGGTAACACTAGGAGCAGCGACCAGAGCAAGTCAAATTTGCTCACAATTTCTACTTCTCATGGTGTCTTGATAGAATAAAAACCTTGTTGCAATATTTCTACCAAGAACAGAGTCTGGAATCGGGATCCTAAAGCTCGAGGGGATGGGTCATTTTCATGGGTGCTAAGCGGATATATATTCCCTATTTCCATAGACCTGATGCTAAAGCCCTGAGATTTTCTTCAAAAGTCGGCATATTCTCCTCAACGACAGCCAACCTAGCTTCCTTGATCAATCGTAGGAAATACTTTTTCATTCCATGGCGAGGTGCTGCGCGAGTGTCCGTGGCGACTATCACAATGAAGCTAAGTAGGTAAATGAGACGGAAATGGCGGCCATTGCTGCACATTGGCTGCACAATTATAATTGACGCGAATCAGACTCAGCGTCACTCCAGGGACATTCGTGGTCACTAAAGATGCGTAGGACCTATTTTAAGAATGTTACAGTCCTAAAACCGTAACGCATCCAAAGCTCGAGCATAAAACAATCCTACCGACCTCCTCGTCATAATCCAATGCCGTCCAATTGTTCCAGTCATTCGTGGAAACAGCTGTACTCCGTATGCCTGCTACATCAGCGCCAACGCCATCCTTTTCCCATGCTTCTCCATTTCGGGTGAGGGGACCCGGAAAAGCGGCTAATCTTAGACTCTCCTTCCCGCTAATGGAATGAATCGCCTGATACTCCTGGTCACCAGTCCATGCGAGGCCCACCACTGCGCGATCTTGAGGCTGGATCCATGCTGCGGTCCCACATGGTCCCAACACGACGTTTCGGCATCGTAGCGTACCACGTACGGCAGGTACTTTGGCTATCAAGGCTGGAGGAAAGATATATGGAGATGATTGGACACCTTGGTCAGAAGCGGTGTTAAGGTTCGGCAGGAGGGTATAATAGTCTAAGGAGTGTTGACCAGGTGACCAGGGATCGTCACTTTCGCTGCGGAGTAGGAGCGAAAGGCTAGGGATGTTAGTTCGAGTTGGGGTAACGCAAACCCCATCGATCCATCCAAAAGAGTGCCGAGCAATAGGTGGGTATGTAAGAGGTATCTCTTGAAGTTCAGGGTGTGGGAAAAGATGAATAGAACAAGCGCGAACTACGAGGATGCTCTGATTCGCGAAAACGGCCTGGATGATTCTGTTAGGCTATTAAGCGTTACTCGGAACGAGAAACGATGGATCCAGAAAAGTACTGACCTGCCAAAGCCCTGCTTCGTTATCAGTTTGCTCAAGAATTGCTGAAGTTCGTACTCTCCAGTTCCAAACCACAGTTCGCGAAACTTCGTCGCTTACAACAAGAAGATCACCCTCGAGCGTTGTAGGTTTCATATTAGAGGAAACCATGGCGGTAGTTTGGATCGAAAGTCTTCCCTTCTCGTCAATTCGTAACGAAAGGAGATATACCATTTGTTCTCTGGATACAAACTGAAAAAGAGTGTTAATCTCTTTGTTTATGTGACGGACCCGTCGTTCGTTACAGATACCGCAAGGGTGGCGTCGGACCCTGGATCTGTATTCAAAGCGATACCATTAAACAAGGCACCCCTTAAGGACCACTCGCACGTTTTCCGTGCCTCATTTTGGTCAGGGGACCTCAAGTCCCAGATGGTCAACACATCCCAGATTCCTTTCGACACGGTTAGTATCCACTCGCCGCAACGGCCAGGAAGGAATTTCACGTCAGAGACTGGAACGTGGAGGGAGTCAACATATAGAGTCCGTGTATCAAGATGGTTAGATAACCAGCGTGAAGCGAGGCGGAAGGCGTGGCACGTGCGTTGTTCGAGTTCTGGAACTGACATTGACGTCAATAATTGTTTGGAGAAAGGGTATCCTCGATTGAGTATGTATTCACGACAGGCGTTTGTCCATACTATTCGTAGAGCTGAGATCTCCCGAAGCCGCCTGCAAGTCTGTCTAGGTATTTGAGTTTGACTTACTGTTTATACAGACTGATTTGCTCACCTTACGCATAGATAGTATTTCTGGGGGCCCGAGAAATGAAAATATGCAGATAAGAGCATCTGCGTCGAGGATGTGAAACCAGGTCATAGTCGGGGTGAAACCGTGCAGATCTCGAGATCATCCATCAGGGGTTATTATGTCAGGCCGCACCACAAAAAAAAACGGATGCTGCCACAAGCTTGAGTGGACACTAGCCTCACATTTGAGCTGCATTCAATCACTGGATTTGTCGCTAGTACTCTCTCTATCTGAGTAGAGAGTGAGAACCCTCAATTGGGCCTCCTGATTTGCTGATTTCTAACCCATTTATTTATTTATTATAATTATTCTGCTACCATTTCCCACGGCCCAGCTCTCCGAAAACGACCGTCGGCATTTTCTTAACAAGTACACGCCCCCAACCACACAAAAATGAGCTCTGGCATCTCTTCATTCTTTTCTTCCCTTTTTCCTGTGATTAAATGCGAAGGAGTAGAACCTGAGAAGGAGCCGAAGGCTGAGGCTGAGGAGGAAGAGGCTGAGGAACCGGAGGATGTACGTCCTTGACTGCCGGTTTATAGCTCGGCCTCATACGCTGAATTTGCAGCTCCATCCTCAAATTCGCGAAGAGGTTCAGCAGTCTGCCAAGTGCGCAAAGCTTACGAAGCACTTTGAGCATTGTCAAGAGAAGGTGTCGAGCGGACAGGGATTCAAGGGCGAGGATTGTGTTGAGGAACTGTACGTCTCCTACTCTTTGTTTTTACGCAAGTACCGGTGTACTTACTTGAAATAATATTCGTAGATGTGCGCTTTCCTTTCCGTTTTCAGTTGTTGTGTTATTGACGTCACCCTCGTGTTGAATTTCTAGTCCAGTGCGTATATCACTTACTCTCCGTTTTCCTTGTCACAAACCAGAAATATGTCTTGTCAGTATGATGCATTGCGTAGACGTAAGTCTTTCATCTCGAGTGTTTCAAGCTTCTAACGATTTTTACTGCAGGAAGCCGCAGCACCAAAACTCTTCAGCAAGCTCCGTTAATAGATTACGCACTTTCTGTAGCAGTAGTTTGGTGAGCTCCGTCCGATTTTAAACACATCTTGTGTTCTGATGTCATGGGCTGGCCAAGTGGGTTTCGACGCTGGGTGTTTTTGTCTCGACAATTAGAAAAACGTTACTTCTCATACGCATTCCTGCATCCGCCCCCCCTAAGCTACAACATAGGCCTCTAAGTTGCAAACGAGTAAAGTGTTTTCGACTGGACAAATCCAATTCATCCTTAAATCCTGACGCACGACTACATGGTGACAACATATTATCTGATTACGACGCACAATGCACAATATCGATATCCTACCAGTGCAGACGATGAGTGGGACACTGATATCCGCTCGGATTCTTGAAGAGGTATAGCTGGTGGTAATCTTCGGCATCCCACCATTTCCCAGCAGGGATAATCTGCGTGACAATCCGCTTCCCTATAGGAGTGAAGTGTTTCGCTTGGACCTCCTCAGTAACGCGCCTGGCAATAGCCTCCTGCTCCGAATCATGAGTGAAAATGACCGAGCGGTACTCTTTGTAGACTTTTAGACAAGGCATTTACATTGAGGCAGAATGTTACTCACGAGTGCCAATATCTCCCCCCTGCCTATTCACGGTGGTAGGGTCGTGAGTGCGATAGAAGAATTCTGTGTCAGATGTTATCAGTAAGTCGTACCGAACAAGGGAAGTAGTCCTTCTCACCGACGAGATCAGCATAAGAAACGACAGAAGGATTAAACTCAATCTTTACAGCCTCTGCATGGTTTGTCGATCCACCGCACACAAGCTGATAGCTCGGATCTGTCGCATCGGCTTTTCCTCCAGTGTACCCAACGGATGTCCTGATGATGCCCTTGTTCTCTGATGGAGGATAGTGCTTCAAGAAGATGTGCTCTGTTCCCCAGAAACATCCTGAAGCAAAGGTCGCGATTCGGGTATTCAGAGCGGCTGAAAGGTGTGATGAGTCGTTTCATAGACTAAACTAGCTAGAGGATGCGCACATGTAGACATTGGGGCAATGTAATGGGATGCGTCAAATTTAGAAGCAAACGGAAGAAGAGCAGCTAGGCGACTTAACATCCAATAACCTTCTTTTATGCAGAAATGGTGGACTTGCTGAGGGCTGATCTGGGTTACATAACTGAGGGCTGATCTGGGTTACATAACTGAGGGCTGATCTGGGTTACATAACTGAGGGCTGATCTGGGTTACATAACTGAGGAGGCACTTCAGGGAATTGTGAGTTTCCTGAGAAACATTAATTAGAAACATGTTATATAATTTTTAACATGTTTTTCTCAAGTAAAAATTATGAAATAAATCCAGAAACAGTCAAATAAAATGATTTATATTTATAGAGTGTATCTTGAGAAAATGAAATACTTTTTCTTTGATTTTTTCTTGAGAAACATATTATTGATACAAATCATGTTTCTGACCTTTATTTCAAGAAAAACATTTCATGTATCTTTATGTGTTTCTTTGAAAAGTGTTAATCTGTTTCTTTTGAATGTATCTTGAGAAAATCTTCTTGTATCTCCTATTTCCCAGAAACACAAAAACTTTTTCTGAGAAAAAAGAAATACAAAAAGATTTTCTCAAGATACATTCAAAAGAAACAGATTAACACTTTTCAAAGAAA
>JAGDQM010042266.1:0-10335 GCA_017580835.1 Termitomyces bulborhizus | reverse complement strand
TGTTAAGGAATCGACTTAACCAACCGCCGAGCGGACACAGCAACATATTATTTCCTTATTAATATTTACGATCGGTATTTACCAGTCTTTGTTTCGTTATCGCTAATTTTTCATACGCACAAACAATACTCCCCTCAGTCGACTTCATTATTGTGAGTGACTGAGGGTGAGCCTATTCCGTTACCTATATATTATTTAGTCACTCACCATACCTGTAGAATAACTGTAATATTCTACAGGTAATACATAGTCGACTTCATTATTGTGAGTGACTGAGGAATAACTGTAATATTCTACACACCCCTTGGGTATCACTGTGCGGATTGGAAGGGCTACAACTTGATGATGCATCAAGCGTCGGATCACTCGTTATTCCCGTGACATGGAGGACTTTGACGGCTGCGCCGAATAACAGTAAGCATCATAGTAACATAAACCTCCTGCCAAATATAGTAACGCACCGGCGCCACTGCCATTTACATACAACGACCAAACTTTGATAGCGTCCTAATCCTTCCGCTGCTTTCCAACATTCTTATAAAGCCCACTTGAGCAAGAATAAATGTCAGTACGGCGCCTCAATTCCGTCACTCTCCTTCAGACAGTGAAATTCTGCTTGGCCACGTATTACCCCGCGCCACAGACAGCACTAGGTCCAGCCACACTCGCTTGGGCGGGGTTTACTTTATGTTAGGAGACATTCCACAAAGCCGCGCGGCTTAGTGGAATGTCACCTAACAAAGCCCGACAGCAGGAAATGGGAAGCCCGTTGTTCATTGTAAATTCAAGTTGCTGACTGATGTTCAATATGGAAAGAACGATCGTGATTGTCCGTGAACTATCGCGAGCCCATTCCGGTCCGAAAGGAAACGCAATGAAAGTACATTATCCAACATCCATGATCCAAAAGAAATCTGGCTAGTATGTAGTGCGACTACGCACGTTGAAAGGTACAAAATGAATCGATATAACAAGAAAGCGAGTAAATAAAACCATGTCAAAGCTGGATCCTCGAGGTACTATTCAAGATAAGGCTACAACTTCTCTTCGCGATCCAATAATGCATCATGAAAGCAAGAAAAAAAATATACATAAAGGAGATTTACCCTGTCTTGTGTGTCATTCTGGACAATCCCAAGGCTCCTCTTTCCAATCGCATGACGTAGCCACCGATCGCCTCAACTTCCAAGTTGTTGAGATGATACTCGGAATGAATGACTTTTCGTGCATTGATCTTTTCGAGTATCAATTTCGTTTCCAGAATTCTGTCCGATTCCGAGAATGACTGATCGCCATCCGTATCAGAATCGCTATCGACCTCGGAGCAAGAGTCGAGACTTTGGATACTAATCTGCAGGGCGTCTTTGAAAATTGTAGGATCAACAAGTGGTGCATTAATGTCGAAAACCTCATCAAAGAGGCCGGACGAATGAGAAAGGCGTTCATGTTGCTCAGGTGTAGTCGGGTTGAAGAGCCTGACACAAAAGTCTAGTGACTTCTGTAGTTCCGTTTCCGACAGTCGTTTACCCATATCCGAAGCGCCTTGAATGACTGTGAGATGCCAGGAAGTCTTTATTCAATTTCTTTTGAGATATCAAACCAGGGCTTACCTGGACGAAGAAATGCAAAAGCGCGATCGTAATTATCTTCGTCGATGTCACATAGGATATCCATATTTTGGGCGCGGATCTGCTTGTATGCACTGAGAACTACGACCTGGAATCTTCGAAGGATGTCAAGGACGAAAGGCAAGAGGAGTTTAATAAATATGCCTACCGTGTGTAACTGGTAGAGACGCGTCTACTATGCCACTCGGCGGCACTTTTCTCTGTGCAGTGGCCTCGAATAGAAGCACAGATGGTAGCGGATGCTGAAAGTGCCGATGTGAAAGCGAGGTGGATACCACTCGAGAAGAAAGGATCTATGAAAGCTGTAAATGGCAAGAGGGTCATGGAGTTATCCAACCAAGTTGCAGGGATGTGAACACGAACCACCCGCATCACCAACGATTCTATAATTACTGCCTGCATAGGAAGCTGCTGAATAACTAAAATCGCTTGCGCTCTTCACACTTCCTTCAACCATACTGCCTTCTGAGGTAATGAGCCTGACGACACCTGGAGCCAGCGCAAGAGTCGACAGATAATATGCAACAATTTTGGAATTGGTAGGGTTCAAGGTACTGGGATGGGAAAAAGGGGAAGGCGGCAAAGGCTGTTGTTGTTGAAGTGTACTATTGAAGATTTGTTGATTAACGACGATGCCAATAGATATAGTTCCGTCATGTAGAGGAATAAACCAGGCCCATCCAGATTCATCTAAGGTAGGGAGGATGAATATCTAGGCCTCAAAAAGCGGAAACAGGGGACATGCTGACCAGTCAAAGCTTCAAACCATGGAGAACCTTGCCGAGCGGTGCCCGCACCATAAAGAGCTGTGTCTTTCCAGTAGGCCCAAACAGCTACATTTTTTAGAGAAGCATTGTAGCGGCGGTTCTTGAGATACTTTGTAGAAAGCAGGCCGGCGCGTCCTGTGGCGTCGATCAAGTGGGTGAAGGTAGTTGTTCCAGTGATGGGATTAGATTTGGGCATGAGAGGGGACACGATCTTTCCCAAAAAAGATGTGATAGATGCCCACGGAAAGGCTGTTGATGAAGATACGGAGGGAGCAGGGGTATGGCTCCACGTGACAGACACAGGTTTGCTGGGATCAGTAGAGGAAAATGAGACGTCGGTGACTTTGGTGCGCTCGTAGACAGCTGCACCAGATGCACGAGCATGGTTCATAAGCAACTGGTCGAATTCAGAGCGGACCTGGAGCCGATTCAGATAGATGAAAGGGAGTTTTCGACCAAAAAAGAAGACTAACAACGTTCCAGGCATTGTTGTCAAATCCTAAAGCTAAAAAGTCGGTGTCTACACGATGAATTAATGTGATTTAGAGAGAAGAGGGGGCCATGCGCACAGCCTTCGCGTTTGAACTGGTTGAACTTGATGGCAGAACCAGGCTGGAAATGATAAGGCAGGGATTTGAAAAAAGTTAGTGTTGGAAGCAGACCTTGAAGACAAAACCATGGTCGACGAGGGCGGACTCTGCGCCAATGAATCGAAGATACTGACGGGCAGAGGGAATGAGACTTTCGCCGACATGGTAGCTGGAAATGGATGAGGGAAATGGCAGGAAAATGAGATGATGAGGACCGACCGAGGAAAATTTGCAGCTTCGAAGAGAGTGACGTCGAGGCCTTCTCTGGCGAGAGCAGAAGCGGCATACGAACCGGCAGGGCCGCCACCGATGATGAGAACTTGGGTGTGCTAGAAGCGATCAGGAAACAGAGGGCGTCGATCAAAAGAGACAGGTACCTTGGGGGGATGCTTGAAGGAAGACATAAAGGCACAAGAAACAACGACATTGGACTTTATAGAGATGGAGCCACAAGTTAGGAAGTCTCTATACTCATTCTGGAAATCCGGTGATGGATCGCTCGAAGTTACGAAGATCGTGGCGAATTGTCGGGCCACAATTCGCTTAGCTCCTCCGGCCCACGTGGTCTCGCGTGGCAGAAACGAAGATCCCCGAGATCGTTCTTCTCGAAGCCCATGCCACCCTCTCTCCATTTCCCATGTCTCGAACCGCCCAGTCTTTCCTCCTCCGCGGATACTTTCATGTCTCTCCACTCCCAACGTAAACAATTTTCGTCCTCTCAATGGGTCCCAGGACATAAATCAGGGTTGGCATGGCCCAAGCTAAACCTAGAAGCTAGACTAAGCTTGTACCCTTCCACATAGTATCCGGGCTAGACGTGATTATATATTCCTTGTCTACTAGCCGCGGCAAGCCGAAACGAAAACAGGTTATTACAAGTCCCATTGAAAAATTATCGCGTTTGAGGCGCGGTAAGAGTGATTCTATATGGGGAAAGTCACATTTCGTCACTCACCTCGCCCCACAACGTTTCCGCGACAAAGTAAAGAGTTTTGAAGAGCTTGAAGCTTGAAGCTTGAACCAGAAACGAACAACGACAGATACAGAACTCAAGTCTGGTGAATGTGAAAAGTATTGTACTCAGGTTGCCAGGGCGCCAGGGAAGCTCCCGATATGTTTTAGTATATTTCGTCGACCCAAATATAGCATACTTCGGGGTCAAATCTGGACACAAATATAGCAATACTTCGGGGTCAAATCTCAGCCCAAATATAGCATACTTTAGTCAAAGGCACCGCTACTAAAAAGGAAACCTGTTATACCATTTTCCCAACTGTACTCTGTCAAGGGAAATGGTATAACAAGTTCTTTTTCCATTCTTCCGGTTTCAATGCCAGCAGTGAGGGATGAAATATTGTCCATTGATATCTATTTTCACTCGAGTATTTTTATTGACGATATAGAAAACAAAATCTAGCAAGATGTTTTGCACGTTGTCTTCGGCCTACAGAAAGTCACAAGGTGAAATGAGTTCCCATCGAGTATGTCCTCAAAAAATAGAGCTTGTATGCCATTTCTCAAGTTCTGCAGAGTTACCACTTTCTCAAGTAGGCAGTATCGCAACCTGGACTTCTTCAAGAGGACCTGAGAACATATCTATTACAACCCTTACATTCCAAATTTTAGGTGTCATCCATATGTGCCATATCAAGCATTAGTCCCTCATGGGAATGACCCTGTCATACACTACGTTGCGAAGGATGACGGTATGTCTCTGACAGCATCGTGTGCGGCGTGTGACCGACACTACGTTGCGAAGGATGACAGTATGTCTTTGACAGCATCGTGTGCGGCGTGTGAGCGTACAGGTGTTGTAACATCTGAAATAAGATGAGGACAAAGAGGATCAGTTGTTCACAACTCCACCAACTTCAACCCCAACAACTCCAACTCCAACAACCCCAACTCCAACAACCTCAACTCCACAGAAGAAATGCTCATCAATGTTGATAGTGTAGAATCAGCATAGTCAAACATCGTTAATCATCCACTGTAGTGCATTAGCCAACACAAATTGATATTGGTTTCCATAGCAGAGGCATATAAATTTGCACCTGTATCTGTCAGTTGTCCTTAGTATAGGGTGGGCATGAGCTCCACACCATTACTGTACCCTCTTAGAGACAACCAACGCCATCATATGCTTGAGGGGCCAAATAGACGTGGAAGCAAGGGGAGTATGTTCACCCGCATGGAACTCAAAATCTTGTTGGACATCCACAGACGCTTCCACTCGAGCATATTGGAATGACATGGAGCACGCTGTCCATGTCATGAACGTCCCAGAGCTTTTTCGATAGGTAGAATTTTTAGAACGGAAAAAAACAACGGATATGTGCTAGTGTGCGACCGTGTGGTCCGAGGGGCAAAATGGCAGCATGTTCATACTTCTGAAACTCTTCCCCACACACTAGCATAGTGATGCAATCATGTATGACATAGCGACCAAGCACACTGCCCATGGTCAGAAATGCATAATAACCTTGCCAGAGTTTCTTCGAATGGAAGAATGGTCGTGTCCGATGTGCCAGTGTGCGGCCAGTGTGGTTGAAAGGAGGGAATCGGCATACTACAGTTATTATCCTACATGCTGAGATTGCAAAGAAGCTGCCCAAATTAGTCCACATATCCCTTGGCACCAGACGAGTAGAACAGTTTCGCTTTTTCGAGATAAATAAATCTCAGCACCATGCGCTCGATGTATGAATGTCAGTTGGCAACTGCCAGTTGCGTAATTAGTTCGGACGGAGAAAGCGTGGGAAGAGAGGGCGCCACCCATGAAATCACACGCTGCCCCTTTTTGATTCGATGGGAACCTCCCGACTCTCAATACTACTTGCAGGCTTTACGACAAGTCTGAGTTTCACACTTTCAAGTTCAATGACATGGACCCTCTGCACAATTTGCGCGATCTTATTGCCGGCGCTGGAAACTTTGACGAGACTCGACATAATCATAAAGAAATATACCGTATGCATTCTAGCTCAGTCACACCACCGACATTCATGTTCCATCAGAATACATTGAACGTGAGGTTCTTTCACCTCAGTCCCCTATCATCAAGCAAGTACCGCCACTCGAAGTCGTAACATACGCTATCAATAATATCTTATACCCAACCTTTGTCACACGTCGAATACCTCAACTACTTGATCTCTTAGCAACTGTCGAGTTTTACCGCAAGCGTACGCTAGCTTCTACTCACGAGGCAACCATCTGGAATGAATATTATGAGGTCCAAAATGAAAACACCGTTTCTCGCTTGTCTGAAGAGGACGAGACTTATCTTAAAATGGTCGAGTCTGAAAGTGATTCGATGCGGAATATGTATATCACACTAATCTCGGAGTGTTGCCGACTCGTGAGCTGTCATCATTCTCTTCCTAGACATCGCACTATTCTGAACGCTCTTAGGATATATACCTCCTCCTGATCGCGAAGCCTCTATCTATGACAGATTTCCTCATTCGCTTCAACGAGTACTTCCCACGTCTCAACAAACATTACGATAGGAAATCACCTCGTCTATTTTGGTCCGATCTCTCCCCAGAAGAAATCGCTCGGCTTTCCGAGGTTGGGGCCCATTGCTGTTGCCAGGTTCAAAAGACAGTCAACTGGGCAACAAGTTATGTTGGGAAGGGGTATGTGGCTTCGCCACACACAACTTGACTTGATTCCTGATAGATCATATGTAGTAAAGCTATATGTGATGCTCTTTGGACAGAGGATTTCCAAGAAACATTCCCCACACCCTGTCCAGAAAATGCATTACTGGAGGTCTTGGCCTATTATACTACCTTGGTGGCTAAAACATCCGAAAAGGTTCAAGCAATATTTTCCACCTGATGTAACTGTGATGGATGAAGATTACGGAGACTAGGGAAGGTTATCATCGTTAACAGGTTAGTCCCACTCTATATTCTTTGCGTATTCTTTAATGTTGGAAACATAATTCTCAGTAATCTCATGCCCGACGCCTGTGGCAACTTTCAAAATGATTTCGTTCAGGCCCGTCGATCCTAGAATATCAACGTGGTCGCTTGTGTTAGCCCCTCCACGCGGTATGGAGGGAACAGGCTGATGTGGGAGCTGCAAAGTCTTCTAGTCAAAAACGGAATATTGTGAGATGCAGAAACCAATACCTCGACAGTGACAATCTTGATGCCTCCTGGGTTCCATCTCGGTCGTTTCCAACCCTCAGCGCACATGGCCCCAAGACTTAACAAGCTAACTGTGCCGTCTCCTTCTCCCATCTTGATCCCGTTTCGAACCTTACCAATACATTTTTAATGAGAACTCCTATCGAATGAATGAACAACGAACTGAGCACAAACCTTAGGAATCATCATGTCATTGGTGAAGGTCGCATCAATCCACGTCTGTTTTGCAGATGGGATCTTTGAAAATTCGTGGTTGTCCACGCAATCATTCGAGGACAAATCCCGACATACTTGTTCAGCGTCATCTTGAGCTGTATCATGGTCTTCTCTTGTATACCTGATAATATCATTAGTCACAATCGGAATCTTTTACCCCCTCTGATGACGAACCAATATGAGCGCTTGGAGCTCCGGTCAATCCAGGCAAAGATTAAGAGATTATTGCGTACCTCCGTTTCCTTTCCATGGCCGTAGACGCAATACATCTTCATTGACGGAGCGTTTGGCAGTCTAGTCATACGATATACGCTTCTCAAATAAAACGGGGCACGAGCAGAGTCCTCACCTGACTTCGAGAGGGTTCGTCCATTTGGTGTGGTCAAGGTTGTTTCTTTCTAAGAGCATTTCGTTTCGTTCCAATCCGAAGGAATAATTTGTAGCTAGCATTTTCTTGTAGTCCAATCTCAAGGATTCAAAATGCACATCATTCTGAAGGTATATTTACCTGAAAAGTCGAGGGTGTTTGCTCCAGAATCCATGTCCCCACTTGCTCTGCGGTCATCTTTGGAGGAGTGGTCATATCGGTTTGAGCTTGCCTGAACGCTACTAGTTCGCCATGCGTATGGACAGCATCCGGCTGATCGTCTGGAGCATGCGTGCCATTTCCCCAAACTGCATTACCACCCTAATTTCGTGAGTCATCCGTTGGCGCGAGGAAATATGTCGTTTTCCGTTTAATACCTTGATCCACATACTCGCGCTCCCAGCCCAACTCCGGAAGAGGTCTTGCCTTTCTTTGCGCGAAAAGAAACGTTCTAACACTGCATGCATAGTGAGGTCAGCCGTAGATGGCCAACGGTACAAGTAGGTCATACACACCATATGCACCAGCTGGGTTCATCTGTACAGTATCCTTCATTTCTCCTGACAAAAAAGCAGACATTGCCTTAGCCTAAAGCGAAGTCAAACCAAATTAACGGAGACCAATCAGGAGATGCGCACGACACCCTAGAGTATAAATTGGTAAGCCGGAATCAGGAAATGTAACGACTAATTCACTAGGTGTGTCCCTGCAATCGAAATATAGGCTTCTATATGATCCTGAAAACGATTCCGAGTCACTTTTACTTGAAGTATAAAGTAATTTACCTCTACCCATTGAGGACCTCCACCTCCGTGAATGGGTGACTCGACCCATTTGAAACTGGGAGAATGGTAAGATCATCTACAGAGACTTTACGTGTTTGATGTCTTACAAGTACTTGACTATAAAGTCGGCATTGACTTGAGCAATAATTGAACATACGCACCAGTAGGACCTGGGTCGTAAAATACTGTAAACTCTATTCGGACTGAAGAGCTCTCGGGATAAATACCGTTGATCCCATTGAATGTGCAGCAACGACGACTTTCCTACGTTGACGTCGTCTGGGAGAGTTCGGCTTTCGAGTTAGCGTATAAGTACAGATATACGGTATAAAACAAGTACTTAAAACTCTCGATAGTGGTCTTGAGCCGAGAAAAATAACCATCTCTCTCTTCGAGGTTGTAATATGAAAGTCGCCAGTCATACGGAGCTAAATATAAGTTGTTGGTGTCGTAATTGACGACGGCCAGATTCTCCACGATTTTAGACCTGGAGACAAATGGCTCAGGTCAATGAATAGCAAGTCAGCTTTAGTGACCGAACCAAATCCAGTAGCCTTGAACAAAGCTACTCGCCGCATCGATTCCTTCCGCAGCTCTTACTTTGACATTAGGGGGATCCAACCCAGTAACCGGGTCTAGCATCATAGCCGATATCCATTTTTCTTTGTTAAAGGTGACTTGGGATATCATGTTAAAGCCGCCCCAGAGTTTTTCGCGGAAAAACGCGCGGTAATCTGGTGCGGTAGACCAAGATTCTAAACCCTAAGATTATGTGTATGAATGAACAAGTTGCCGACACGGAGAACCTTCAACACACAGTAGAAATCACGCCAGGTATAAGAATTACAGGATGAGTGGCAGTAAGTCCTCTCGCCTTCATGACCTCGCCGACTTGAAATTCTCGACCATCATTGTTGAATTTCCAGACCTCTGGGATGCTGTTGCGAAATCGCGACCACTCTGCTTCGACTCTGGTTAAGTCAAACCCTGGAAGGTCTGGAAGGTAGTGATTATATTGATCCATGAAAACAGACACATGCGCATGAATGTCCTGAATATCTTTTGGCTCTATCACGGACAAGGCCAGACCCATTCCAACTAAGCAAGACGAGCATTATGAGGATGAAACTGCCATCCCTAAGGCGACTCACATAACAGACCCAAGGAAAACCAGAATTTCCCAGTCACGTAAAAGGGACGCGACTTCCATCGAAAAGGTCCTGTCAAATGAATGCACACGAACATACCACGAAGCTCAGACCTTAGAAACCTCGGACTTTCCGACTTCATCTTTGATCTCTGTCGAAACATAGGAATCACTGGTCGTCTCTCGGCTCTGATCAGGGGTGGCAGAAGAATCTGCATCTATCCAAGTCCTTCTTCGTTTTACGAGCACCATGAAATGGTCAAGGTTTATTGGAGGCAAGGTTTCAAACTGAATGGACCGAATTAGGCCCCCTGATAAACAAAGATACATAGACAAATAGGTAAGGCTGTTAAGCTGAAGTTGTGAAGGCTGTTATACCATCTTTTCATGTCTTGGAAAAGATATCTACATTTATCCTCCTGGAAATATGTACGCTGGAAATGGTGTAACGTGTTACTTCTCCTCAAATATTCAAAGGAAATAGTTGTGCAGGCAGTGCACGAATCATCTCTCTTATTGAAGGCCCTTGAACAGTATTTGAAAATGTGACATCATCTTCCCGGTTATTTTTACGAGTACTTATTCATCTCATCATCATTATCATGGTGGTTCATACATTGAGGTACTTGAAACATTGAGAACAAGTGCGCAGAGTCAGGATAATCCACAAAAAAG
>JAGDQM010042265.1:0-10379 GCA_017580835.1 Termitomyces bulborhizus | reverse complement strand
GCCGCTGCTTTGAATTTGTGCGAGCCGCTGCTTTGAATTTGTGCGAGCCGCTGCTTTGAATTTGTGCGAGCCGCTGCTTTGAATTTGTGCGAGCCGCTGCCTTGAATTTGTGTGAGATGATGGCCGTGATTACTGTCGCGCCGACGTGGTGCAGAGGGAAAGGGAGACACGAGAAGAGGATGCACAGTCAACGCGTTAACTCCTGTTTTCGCGATGTGTGGGACAAACGCTCTGCCGCGGGGGCGATGAGGCTGTTCGAGGCTCTGTATTTACTTGCGAGGTTGAATTGTCGTGAGAAGTTCGTGTGGTTTTGCGTGGGAACTTGGCAACCGCACGAAATTCCTCGGATGAGAAGAGGAACTAACTGAGGGTTGCTCTTGTGAATCTACCGTCAGGGGCTCTTGGTGGATTTGAGGCGTTAGGACAAAGAGCTGCTAGGGTTACGTCTTTGATCACGATTTTCATGTCTTTACGCGCAGAGCACTTGGTAACCATCTTTGATATTCTTTTTCGTCTATCATCTCAGGAGCATCTGTCAAGGTGACCAAGAACCCTCCTATTGGTTTCATGTCATTACCTCCCAGACGGGACACATGGACAGCACTCTCTGATATTCTTTGTTCGTCTGTCATCTCATAAGCATCTGTCAGAGTCTCTGCTTCGTTTCTCTGGGCTAAGAACCCTCCTATTGGTCTTCCATGTCATTACCTTCTAGAATATGCACACATACTGTGCTCAGTAATCATCTTTGATTTACTTTTACGTCCATCATCTCAGGAGCATCTGTCAAGACCTCTGTTTCGCTGCTGTGACCAAGGACCCTCCTATTGGTTTCATGTCATTTCGAGACACATGGACAGCACTCTTTGATATTCTTTTTTGTCTGTCATCTAATGAGCATCTGTCAAGATCTCTGTTTCGCTTCCTGGGCTAAGAACTTTCCAATTGGTCTTCCATGTCATTACCTTCTAGAATATGCACACATACTGCGCTCAGTAATCATCTTTGATTTACTTTTACGTCCATCATCTCAGGAGCATCTGTCAAGACCTCTGTTTCGCTGCTGTGACCAAGGACCCTCCTACTGGTTTCATATCATTTCGAGACACATGGACAGCACTCTTTGATATTCTTTTTTGTCTGTCATCTCATGAGCATCTGTCAAGGTCTCTGCTTTACCGCTGTGGGCAAGGACTCTCCTACCGGGTTTCCATGTTCTTACCTCCGAGACGAGACACATGCACAGCACTACAGCACTTTTCAATATTCTATGTTCTTTTCCATCCATCATTTCAGTATCAACGGTCAAGACTTCACTGCTGAGCCTTTATAAGAGCGCCGAGTGACCTCAGTTCTGTGTCGACTTTTTTCCAGCGTCAATTCTGTGTAATGGCAACGGAGCTACCGTTCTCTCTTCAACAGCGCACTAGACTGGAAACCGCCCCCGAATATGTTCCATTAGCGACTATTACAGAACCAGGAGAGGAAGATAACCCATCTGGTATGACGCACCAAATCGTCATGCGCCATCCTTCGACAACCGCAGGATCACACGCATCCCTTGTATCACCCGTCGCTTCCCCCCCTCAGCGGCAGAGTACCACAGTTCCAGTTAGCTTGTCAGAAAGAGCAAGTTGTGTGGATGCAATTTCTGACCGTATACATCCCATCCTTCCTGACAAAGTTGCGCGAGATAAGCGCAATAGATATCTGTAAGCTATTTCTTGTGATTCCTCACATTTACTCCTCAAATCAAGTAACAGTGGCTCGAAGCCTGCGGAATTCGTAGTCAGTGCTGGCCAACAGAAGCCCACGCTGTGAGTAGGTGTCTTAGGATCTGATAGCATCTAATTTTTCCCAAGTAGAAACATTCCAAATGGCTGGGAACAGCTCACACATCCTCAGGGCCAACCCTATTTTCACCATCCCAGCAAGGTCTAGTGTCTATGTTGGTGTGTGCGAACAATCGTCTTCTGACAGAAATTGATCAGAGAATTGTCACTGAGAATTGGATTTATCATCCTCATGAAATGCAGATTTTGGACAGTTTCATCAATCAAATTGAGGACTTCTCACAATCAAAGGATGTGAATCAGCCTTCCGATGTACATCTAGTTCTCGACTGTCATGAAGAGGGCGGAGTGACACGATGCGGCTATTACTTTGCTTCCGCCTCTACACGAAGCATTTTCTGGCTGGAGCCATTCGATATATCTGATTTTTTAGAAGTTCAAGGGGAACTAAATTCATCACACATCGGTAAGTTTCTTGTCGTTCAGGTACCATAATTCTTTAATCAATACATTGGTAAGAGCTCTATCTTGAGTATCAATATTGGCATGTCTTTCGAACATCCAATCTATACCATCTAACCCTTTTCAGGTATCACTGGAATCTATTCCCGCACGTCAATGAATGCTCAGATTACATCTATGACCTGGTGGCTAGTGTAATTGTGGACGCTCAAACAGGTAATTGGTAATATCTCCAATGGTTTGTTGTATAGTGACGGTCCGTTCGCTTATCAGATATTATATCCAATACGGATTCGACAGTGAATCACACCAGCGGAGAGCTGAAAAGGATGGGGAAGATTGTGAAACATGCATCAAGTGAGTTCACCATGACTTACCAGTATTATGGTCCTATAATATTGCGATTAGAGCAAAAGCACTCCGTCAATTCGAACTGGTGCATCGGTATGGTCATTTTGTTTGATTTCCCACTGCTCAGAAGCTGAACAGCGCAATAGGTCAGTTTATGTCCATGCTTAGTGAGTGTTTGACACATGTGTTACAGTTTGTAGTGGATCGCTGACAAAATCAGTGCACAATCGGTATCTGAACTTTTACGGGCGGTATGGGGCTCGCTTGAACTGGTCGCAGTCGGTCTATAGCCCTAGAAAGCCCCGTTCATGGTTCATAAAAATAGTCTCTTCGATTTGTTTCACGATCCCGGACGATCATTTTAGAGCCATTGAAAGAATCTGGACTGACAAGGTAGTACTCACGATTCAATGCCGGGATTTTTTCGCCAGATTGTGTGAGACGTGGAGAGATCAGCTTGTTCTCGTAAGTATGGTCGTTCTGCATTGTATAGTCCCTTTACTCCCACAATCTTGAAACAGGCTACGATTTTGCTCGCCGCAAATGTGGCCTTTCTTTCAATACCAAATCTCAGCTCGCCAAATCCGGGGGATCATGTCTCCATTCTTCACACTGCAAGAATGTCCTGCTATTTTTCGACAATCACCAGCATGGTCGGCATGGGTATTTCAACAGTACTGATCCAACAACACAACAGACCAGAAGAGTCGGCTCTTTCGGAACTTGTGAGAGCAGTCAAAATGACCTCTTAACGAGTGCTAAGCTTCTTAACAGCATAGACATCTAGAGAAAAGGGAGCATGTGACGCCAAGTTTTGAGGTCCTAGCTCTTGTATACAGCCTGCCGTCCGCATTATTACGGTGGAGGTAAGGAGAATTTTATCACCGTCTTCTCTTTGATAGCATCATCAGATCCTAATTGGTTTGATTCTATAGCCTGTTCTGTTTCCTAGTGGCATTTGTCTTAATGTGCATTGGAACACCAATGACGGTGTCTTGGACGACTTTTGTAGCTGTTATGATATTAGCCCCGATTTGGACATTATCAGTCGTGGTCGCGGTGAGCTATATACTATTTGGTTGGCGCTGGCGGAGGAGCCGGAGTTCCGAGATCTAGATCAGGCCTTGTTGGCTTTTTGGCTTTTCTTGGCAATTAATATGATCAATTTACTTCTAGCCTTGCATTGCTCGAGCCTTGCATCGCGGCTTCCTTGCCATTGATATGTTCAAAGGACTATGAGGGGTGCTCAATTCTGGTAGTACAGTTTGGTACAGTTTGAAAATGTTCAGAGTCCCTTGTTGACTGAGTATCTCTTTTTCCTCCTGCTTGGTATCAGTTAAGTCAGCAACTCCCTCAGCATTAGTTGTATTATTGACTGTTGATGCAGCTCCCTGAAACATATATTGATGTGCAACTACAGTCATCCCAGTCTGCTTTGTCTATTGCCAATGTGCAATTATGCTATATTCCACTGATCCAGTAGGGGTAGCTGTTAACACTGCAACACTCTGTTGACCCTTCCTGTCCAGGTACTGCTGAACTTTGAGCTCAAATACCAAGTTAACAGTTCAATGGATCCATCCAATCCCTTAGAAAGAGTTGCACTATCATAACACTGCATCATCTGAATATGTTTTAACATGTATAGTTGTAGATGCACTTGCATTGACTCTCTTATTGGTTGAGAATACTTTCCCAGAACCATCTGCATCTACACTTTGAGCATCGACAATGCTCTATTTCTGTTATCATCATCTAAACTCTCCTCTGATGTATCATCCTATTTCAGGCATCTTGCCTTTACTATTTCCTGCATCCACCTTGTCCTGCTCATATGCAGGTTCATTTCTAAGTTGAGGAACAATTTACTCCTTCAATATGGAACCCTCTGATGACACTACTTGCAATTGTCCTTTCTGCTGTTCAAGACTCCTATGGACCACTGTTCCACCTTCTGCTCTCTCCAGTTGAGTTGCCTGGAAAGGCAAGCTATGAACTGGTTCTGAGCCTAGAATGACTTGAGTGTTTTGTGCCCAGTGGTCTTATTGCTAGCTGGGAATTGGTCAACATGTTTGACTTGTCATCCTCAGGGCTCACATCTACTTTATGAACAGGTATTTCAAACCCTTCACTGATCAAGGACATCAAAGGTTCTTGACCCTCATCTCTTTTTGAAGGTGGTAAATACCACACTGTCTCAGATATCCAAGTTGCCTTTTGAGTATTGTTCTGGTTGGATGCATGTGATGCAGCTGATTGCAATTGTTTTACCATTTTGCCTTCACACAAGTTTTCTGTAGCTGTGTTTTTAGAAGTTGATAGAGTTCAATTTGTATGATGTTTTCTGAATGCAAATAGCTGAAAGTTTAGAATTTAACAGTTCAAAAAAGTGTAACAGTTAGAATCTTATAGTTCTCAATTAACACAAGTGAACTAGACATTTGTTTATAGTCTTGACTACATATGAATAAAATTATCTGTATAATATTGAATAATATATATATATGGCATGATTTTGCTGATCTGATAAGATATGTACAGAACAGTAATACATGCTATGGCCTGGTAGATCAAGATAGAGAGGGGAACCTCATTACAGACAAGGAGAGTGGATTATTAATAGATACTGTTGAACATGGGGTAAACAATAATAACTTACACCTCAGTAAATGTTAGATTCTAGAACATGAGTAAGTACTTTCATCCTCAGTATACTTGACTCTAACATTCATGTTTTAGAGGAATAAAGAAAACATATCTCCCCAAATGTCTAGGGGCCTGTATCTGTCTATCTGACATAAACCATGCATATTCCATTAGATCTGATGTCCTGGATCTCAATTTGACAAGTACCAGATACACCAAATTCTGGAGTTCTGACACTTCCATAAAATATTCATGTTCTGGAAAGACATGGATGTATTTGTTCTAGCTTATCTAAAATATGCCTGGAACAAGTTCATTCCCTGCCTTCCCTTTTAACATTCATCTTTCTATGTATTTGGATGTCCTGACATTTGTCTGCCCCCTTTCAATCCCTTTTGTTTTTAGGGTACTTGGTAGTTCCAGGAAGCCCTTATGTCCTAACATACCAAGCACTCTCCTGAATCCAGAGCTTGACCCATCTCTTCCCAAATCCTCCTGCATCTACCTTTTGTTTATGATCATCTCTAGATCATCATTCATCCTCTCAAACATTCCTGTGGCATAATGTAACTTCCTCTTTTAGTTATTGCTTCCCCATGAGACTTTCCACTTTATTAATGCTTTAGAAATGTGAATTATCTAGGTATTTCCATGTTTTCAGGGTTTCTAGGAGTTGTCTGCCTGCTATGCCTATAGTTTTGAGCATACTATAGTAATGGTATAAAAATATGAAAACATAGTGCAGGGTACAATGTTCTTTGGCAAAACAATATAAACAAATCATGATGTTTATCAATTCTTTGAGAACAATCAATAAACATTATAATTCTTTTTCTTTATTTCTCTTTGAATTGTTTTGCAAATACCATTAAAATACCATTTTAGGTTCAGTTACAATATTTTTTCTCTAATTTTAACAGAAACATCCAAAGAAAATTTTGAGATCAATCAAATTATTTTTACCATGTTTTTACATTGTTCTGTAAAAGAACATTGTATCCTGCACCCAGTGTAAGAATAATCCAATTTATTTCAAAATTCCATTTGAATGTTTTTGTGAAACTATTTTAAAAATATTGTAACCAAACCCAAAATGGAATTCCAATATTTAACCAAACTCAAAATGGCATTTCAATATTTTTCAGTATTGACATTCTATTTTGAGTTTAGTTATATATTTTTGTTTATAGTTTTTACAAAAATACTTGAATAAAATTTTGAAATACATTTGCTAGGTGCAGGGTACAATGTTCTTTTGTAGAACTTCTTTCTGTCAAAATTGAACTTAAAATAGTATTTTAATGGTATTTGCAAAACAATTTAAAGAGAAATAAAGAAAAAAATAAAATGTTTATTGATTGTTCTTAAAGAATCAATAAACATTATAATTTGTCTTGAAAAATTAGTAAATATTATTATTTTTTTCCTGAATTCTCTTTGAATTGTATTGTAAATACCATTGAAATACAATTTTAGGTTTTGTTACAATATTTTTTCTATAGTTTTGACAGAAATATCCAAAGAAAATTTTGAAATCAATGTGATTATTTTTCCTATTGTTTTGCCAAAGAACATCATACCCTGCACCCAGTGATTGGATTATTTTTACCGTGTTCTTACATTGTTTTGTTAAAGAACTTTGTTCCCTGCACCCAGTGAGTTCACAGTGCCATATAACAATAATAGGGGAACAGTGGACTGACAGTGCAAATTTGTCATCTGCACCATGTTGGCGCAACAGTAATCACGGCCATCATCTTGCACAAATTCAAGGCAGCGGCTCGCACAAATTCAAAGCAGCAGACCTACACAAGCTAGATCCTAATAATCATGACTAGCAAGCCCGCAGCAAAAGGATAAAAACCCCGTTCACCTTCCCATTCCTCTGCAAACCTCAAACCTCCACATAAACGACTCCGCAGCAGCAAGCATATTTTACAAGTGCACTAGTCAGGAAATTATATAAGTTTCTTGAGAAACATTAATTGGAAACATGTTGTATAATTTCTAACATGTTTTTCTCAAGTAAAAATTATTAAATAAATTCAAAGACAGTGAAACAAGATGATTTATATTTATAGAGTGTATCTTGAGCAAATAGAATACTTTTTCTTTGATTTTTTCTTGAGAAAGATATTATTAACACAAATCATGTTTCTCACCCTTATTTCAAGAAAAAAATTTCATGTATCTTTATGTGTTTCTTTGAAAAGTGTTAATCTGTTTCTTTTGAATGTCAGCCACCCCCAGATGAATCAGCTATGTCTGTTGGTCTTGAATTAGTTGTCTCTTCTGCCTCCACTTTCCCTGATACTGTATCTTGCGCTGACACTCCTCCCCACCCCACCTGACATCTCCCATCTCCTCATTACTTTAACACTTGACAAGCAGGCTTGGAGCTGCTATTTGTCCTGACTGCAGCTTTGTAAATACCATATTCCAAATATTCTCCTTCAACACTGAGCATTAATCTTTGTTTCTTTTGCAATGGAAATCTAAGTCAGAAATGCACAAATTGTAAATACTCCTTTGAGAATCTCTTTGTCATTGATACTCTGTCCAACAACTTTGCTACATCACAACCAGAGGATGCGCGTCCCAGTTTGCATTGCTGCCATTCAGCACTTCTACAAATTGCCCGGCATGGTCACTGCAAGTGCTGATATGCAGGTCCCTCACAAAAAACCAGCCTAAGTGCAAACAAGAAACAAAAAACTATCTCAAAAGCTGAAAACTGTAAGATGAAGCATTGAACACAGCAGACAAAAGGATGTGCACACCTGAAACCCAAAAAGAATACAGACACACAGCAAGCACATGGACAACACAATCATGATTGTATCTGATGGCCAATGTGCTGTGACAGGTGGCAGTGCTGTCCAGATGCAGAATCAAAGCCAGGTCCCAGCACCTTGCCACTGGCACATGCCTTTGACATGTCAATGGTCCCTCCCACCTGCAAAACTGCACAGATCCACTCTAGAAAACTTGGTGGTCACATAGGATGTTGAAGGGTATCCATGAGAACCAAAGGGCAGGGGGTGAGAAAACCAGTTTGATGATGTCACAAGTGATGAAGCAGAGGAACCGGTTATGCAGCAGGGGTAAATCCAGATTGTTTCTGTCAAAGTAAGGTTCTAAATACCTACACTATTTTAAGAATGAGATCACAATGACAGCTTCTGATGCAAATTTAGTGTAATGTCTAGTTAGGTAGACATTGTTTATTTTCAAGGGCTTTCCAAAAATCCTTTTCAGGCACACTTGAGAAAATCAATGGTAGATAGAAAAATTGATTTTTGATTGATCTTGCTTCCACTTGGACCTAATCTGTCTGAGTGCAAAGCAAGAGGCTTTGATGTTACTAAAGACCCAAAGAAACTAGTTTTGAAAGCGTAAGAGTCTGTCCTTGGACTCTAAACTCTGCGACAAGTTCCCTGCTTTCCTTCCTCTTGAATCTGACCTTTTTTATGTCTATGGTCTTTGACATTTGCCTGCTTATAGTTGTTAGCAGTCCTTATCAAATTTATATTATTATGACTTTTGTAGCCTGCCTCTAGTGAGATAAGCATAGTGTTACAGCTGCCTCTAGACACCCATGTGCAGTCAAAAGTTCTTGCACAGGTGTGGTGTGAAACACTAGATAGAACAATAGCAAACTCAGTTGTACACTGAGCTGTATTATGTAAAGAAAAGTGAAATATATGTTTCCCAACATAAAGTCAACTCAACCCATCCAGTTAGTGGACACCCCTCTATGTCTTGGAATTTCAAGGTGTAACTGTACATGCTGGTGATGTTTTACTAACCCATAGTCCTGTATGATATTTGGCTTGAAAGCATCATGCTAGGATATTGCCACTGATGAGGATTGATTCCCACTGAAAAACCTGATAAACAGGCTCAAGTGAAATGATCCTATATAAAAAGGCTCAAGTGAAATGATCCTACTGAAGCATGATTAATTTGGCTTGTTCTGGCTTTTCTAGGATTGAATTTTGAGCTATTTATTTTGCCATATCAAGCAGGTTCAAGCCTATTAGTTATGAATTTCACAGCTTAAAACTACTCAATTGTTTCTAGCCAATTCCTAGCCAATTTCCATTTCACTCAATCACATGTTACTCATTTCATATCAGCATGAATACATGAAGTTCTATGGAATATAGCATACAAGACACCAAGTCCAAACAAAAAAAAACTTACTTTGTTAGTTCTCTATCAGTTTCTCTTGCAAGTTTTCCTTGGCAGGTGATATTAGTCATACAATCATGTCATTTTTTTGACCCAAATAAAAGACATTAGTGTAATTAATTACTAGAAATTCCTGAGCAATGCACTTTGCCTTGGCATTTTTGACAGAAGCCTATCATATTGAGATTCTGTTCAATACCATGAAAGGATAGTAAGTACCTGTTTTTCTCTTGAGACTTTAAAGGCCACTCAATGTGCTACAAACTCACCTTTAAGCTGTATAGCATAGTGGAATGTCTCCCAACATAAAGTAAACTTGATCAACTCAGAAAGCCCTGTAGTGGGCAATGTCTGGCAGTGAACCAGCTGAGCACCATGAAAAAAGACAATGACATTGAAAAAGTTGAGTGAGAAACATCACTAATGCATGATGACCAACCCCAGCAGGAAGGGATCTCATTCTGAGGTCTCCAACTCTAGTTCCAGCTTAGTTATAGGTATTGCATGATCTTAGTTTGCTGACAAACTGCTAGGGCCTAGCTCCTACTCCCTTCTATTAGTATTAGTTAACTTAATTGAGTCATTGTACAGCTATTTCCCCTTTATATACTGTTGTCATTGCAGCTTAGCATACTGGGGCCCACTTATTACATATAGTGTTTGTAAGGGGACATCCCTTCCTGAGCCTATATATTCCTTTCCCTTCCATGCATCCACTCTCCCTCTCCCTTTTCCTTTCCATTTTCCCCTTCTTTCTGTCTCTATTCCTTCTTACCTTGTCTGTTACATATTGTGTCTGCATTCCTGATCACCTGACCTATTCCCAAGATCATCTGATCCCCTCCAGGTCATCTGATCATACTTACCAATCCACTCTCTGGCAATGTCCGAGTTTTTGATTAGGTAACTCCTTACCAATCAACCCTCTGGCAA
>JAGDQM010042264.1:0-10473 GCA_017580835.1 Termitomyces bulborhizus | reverse complement strand
GCTAGCTCCCCTATCTAGTTGGCCTTGTTTGTTGTTTCCTGCACGGCAGCTAGGCAGCAAAGCAACGCATCAGCGGAAAGACGGGGCTGGAATATCCCAAGGCATGCTCTTCATGACTGCGATGGCAGAAAGAGAAAGAGAATTTGCAGATATCGAGTATCCCCAGCAACCACTTGTTCAGGGACAAGATTCTAGAGGCATGAAGACCCTCCCCTTTCTGGTAATTTGAAATCGGAGTCAAGCGGAATGTTCTGAGCATTATGTTTGATGGCAACCTATACCAAGTTAATCGATTTATGTTACGTGGCCCAAGGAGAACCCAGTGCACACCCAAATCCATTTGAACTTTCAAGGTATGTAATTGCGTATATTTCTGCATGGCTTTGGAAGTGATCCGATATGATAACGATCATGATCAATTGACGGGTTGATCATGTCAATAACCCTGGACCGTTGTTGCCATTGCCATGAGGAAAGGACGTCCACTCTAGCCGTAATACATTGATTCCAGTCAACAATATCATATCAATGGAAAGGACACCCACAATTATTAATTGATTCTTTTGTGAACCACCATGACTGTATTGTTGCAAACCCCGCCCATTGTCTGTCCTGTAGATATCTCAAACTCCGTCATCGCCACCGACTTTCCCGGCACTTTCATCAAAATCCTTGACAACGTCTTCATGCCAGACGAATGCGCTGCGCTCATATCAAAGTCTCGTCCGAATGGCACCCCACCCTGATCCAGACGCCCCACGGCAAGCGCATCGACGACCAAGTCAGGAACAACGACCGCATTCTCCTTTTTGATGACCACCTTGCCAACGAGCTCACCCGCCGCCTGCTCCCGCATGTCTCTGAACTCGCAGAGATAAAACCAGGCTTGACGTGGGAACGTATTGTAGGTCTCCCAGGTCTCGTCACAAAGACATGGAAGCTTCTTGGGTGAAGCGTTTATTGTGGGCTGCTGCGCATTCTCATGACATCAACTACGACAGAGTAAACAAACGACTTAGTTTCCTTCGATATGGCCCAGGCCATTATTTCAAGCCACATTACGACGGACAGATTCAGCTGCCCGATGGTCGACAGTCGTGGGTCACTGTCCAGATATACCTTAACAACAAGGGACTAACTGGCGGGGCGACGCGGATTTTTGGCAAGGCAGGCAAAGATGGCGGTTTTTATGATGTAGAGCCCAAGGCGGGGAGGATTTTGATTTTCGAGCAAAAGTCGTTTGTGCATAGTGGTGAGGAGGTCGTGCGAGGTATCAAGTATACCATGAGAAGTGACTTTTTGTTCGAGAGTGTATGATGGCCTAGGATCTTTACAAAGTCTTAATATTGGCTATTGATTATAGTAAAACAATAGTCCTGAAGGATTTCGTGTCCTGGCACTTGTATCGACAAGAATCAAGCATCTTGGGTAAATTTTGAAAAGGAGATTGCTTATACCTGCAACAACCTTGATCCTCAATCTACTCGACATACTGACAATGCTTCTTATGCCATTCCTCCAACAAGTAAATCCCATAATCATCATACATGTCTCTCGGGCCCTCAGGGAGACGGACGTATGCAGGTTTAGAGTCAAATTTGATAATAGTCTGCATTTATAGTTATAGTGAAACAAAATGCATACATAAGGGGAAGGAATTGACAAACGAGTTTATTAGGAACTATAAGATCCGGAGAGTCGATTGCGGATGCAAAGGGGTGGATGAGCTCAGGCCTGGGAGCCATAAGATTGAGTCGAACCGTGGAGAACAGATACCATACACACCATGTCTCGTCATACAACCACAGCATGCTCGAGCATTTAGAACAGAAATTCCGTTCAGAAGTCGCAATACATTCATCTGGAGTCCCGCGGTTCATGACTGCCTTGTAAACGCTATCGTAGTCGGGGGCAGGGAAAAAAGAACGAGAAAAAAAGGAACCAGCAAACCTGAGATGTTCCTTGCCCTCTACTTTGAGCATCTTGCTATGCCCACCGAGGTTAATGGACCCGCCTACTCCCCCAACTTTGCGGCAGATGGAGCAGAGGCATAGCTGTAACATACCCGCAAAAGTTTATATGTGACCATGCACCAAGCCGCTAAAGTACCTGATAAGACACCGCTGTGCTCGATTCGACGGTGAACTTGAGGGCGCCGCAGTGGCAGCTTCCAGAGAGTTCAACAGGCATGATAAGAGAGTGAGAGTCTCGCAAAAAAACTCCCATGTGCTTTGAAACTTCCGTGAAACATAAGTAACAAGATCGTAACGATACCACTGAGAATTCTTGCTCGCTCGCTATTTATCCTCCCCAAGCTCAACCGCAGCCTGCGTAGGCGTTGCACGTATCAATGTCTCAACATTTTTCCATGGCTCTAATCTCTCCACACCCCGTGTTGATTCCCAATGCACTGTTCCATATCGATACATCTCGCCAAATGTCCCAGGCCGATGTGCCAAATCCATGAACCCCTCCCTCTTAACCAAATCACCAAGAGCGATGTTGTCATCCTCTGCCGAATTATGATAAACCTTGTACATATGACTGTTCTCGAGCATCTGCACCACAAAATCTTCCGCTTTCTTCCTCTTTTCGGCATCAGACTCATCCAGCGGCGTGAGGAACAGCTGCGCCTGCTTCATTCCATCAAAACCAGTCTGAATCGCGCCGAGGTTGCCATTGCGGATCCCTTCGACCAGGAAAACCTGTTCTCATAAAACGCGCGGCCGTCCCACCCAGTGCGGACATCAAAGAGCCTGCGCAGGTGCTCCCCAACGAGCATCTGCGACACATAGTCGCTCATGTAGACTATATTCTTGTGCTCCGCCGAGCCCCCCCAGTCCGCCATACCGTCTGCCAGCCCAATCTCACGCATCAGCGGCGTGGCATGGAACCCCCGGACACTCGTGCGCCCACCTCTCCAGAGAGCCAGGTACCCCTCATGCCAGTTCTTGATGAAGGCACACCCTTTGCGTGCAGCAAGCATGAAGTTGCCGAAACTCCCCGGCGCCTTGCGGATCTGGCCGCTGATGTCCCAGAGCGCGACCTCGTACGGCGCATGGGCGTTGGCATTGGTATTGGCGGGCACCGCAGTGAGGTGGTCCCAGAACAGTGCGTCGAGATGCGTGTGGAGCATGTTGGAGACGTCCATCCATGCACCGCCGTGCGTGTATACAAGGGGTAGGCGCACGAGGTCTGCTGCATGCTGCGCCGCGTGCCGCCCGTCCATGGTCCAGTTGTTGAAGCATTCCGGGAACCAGCTCCTGTCGACAAAGTTGTAGATATTGTTTGGGGAGCCGTGTACAAGATCGACGATGCGGACGGTCCATGAAGGTCCGAGGCGGCGCACCCAATTGAGGATGGTCACTTGGTGCGTCGGGTAGATGCTGTCGTAGCCCTTGTCCCAGAACGCCCAGACGTTCTTCTCGCTGGTGACAGGACGAAAGATTTTGAGCTCCGTGATGATTTCTGCGTCTGGACGAAGGTCAAGTTGCGATGAGGGAATTTCACGAAGCTTGGTCGCGGACTTGGGTATAGAGAATTTGGTAGACATTGTGCAGCTTGTGGTGGGCACTGGTCAGAAGGAGAGTAGTCAGCCACTAACTATGTCACAGCATTTGTTCCTCTGAGAGTGACGGATGCTTGCAAATGAAGACAATTTTGTCTCGGGCTGCTGTGGGATTTACTGGCTTTCCGGCAGTCTTTCCATGACCACGATCGGGCCTGCAGACTAAGTACCGAGCACTGCACGCCTGTAGCGGACTCTTCTGTCGGGACGAGAGAATCGCCGTGAGTAAGAAATCAGTCCAAGTACCGTCACTGAGAACAAAAGATCTCTTCAGCTGGGATGTGCTCAGGAGCTGAATTCTTCCTGCTCATTGTAAACAAGAAGCATATCATATACAATACCGTTATTGACACAATTGGAACCCATTGTTGACGCAAATGCAATAGCATACAGTGTTATTATTGGAACCTTGCCGAGGCAATGATAACTTTATGCCGTTAACTACTCAAGCGCCGTTCCCAATGAGAGATTGATTGTCATAGTCCATGTTTTCGAGGTTAGATAGTCAAGTATTGGTCACATGTGTCTGGTCAGACTATTTTGAGAGTACGTGTCATGTTGGAGGAGCGTCGGCGCAATGGAATATATGCTCCAGTATTAATATCCATTTTTTAATTATGCAATCCGGGTATTTGTGAGAGTACATCACCTGTTTGCATGAGACTTCCTCCATTTCTAGCAGTCCACAGTATTCCAGGTAAAATAATCGACAGAATATATGTCTTCCTCGCACCGTCGCACACTGGTCGCACCCAAGATATGACAGCCAATGGATCTACCAGTTCAAGTTTTTTACAAACAGGAATTTAGACAACAGATGAAACTAGGAGCGATTTGGATCTGTCCTCTCTGCCATGAGGGTGATATTTCTCCCGCAAGCTTGCACAGCCTTGTAGATCCAGTGGAGTATTCAGTGAAGGCATGATACCAAATAACCTTGGGAAGAGTGCAAAAACTGTTCCGAAGAGCCTTGTCAAGAAAGCAGTGTTAATTCGGTGTCGGCTCAAGAACGACTAGGCTGATACTATAATCTTAAGCCTTTCTGGACCTTGCATCAAATCACCGCTCTACCCTGACATAGTTTCAAGGGATAGATTAGTTATTAGGGAGTGGTTTCGATTCTTGAAAAAAAAAATTGATTGCCCAGGTTCATGCTTATGTAATGGAGGCTGTCCGCACCGGCCTCCGGCGCGTTCGATACAAAATCAAGTTGTTACACTTGATGTCAGCATCTGTAAATGCGAGAAATCTCGGTCGACTTCCCTCTTCATAACACTTGGCATCTAAACCTCCTGTTTAATGCATTTCTTCCGAGCTTCAACACAGCCTCAGCTTCCACTTCCTCCAATTGCCACGAAAGCCATCAAGCTATGCCTATATCAAACTGTAACAATTTTTGACATCATATCTCTCCCTGAAAATCAAGTTTTGATATATATCAAGAAATTGTTGATACCTTGGACATTGAGTGCTACGACAAGCACTAACTTCACTTGCTCATCGACTCCTTCAAATGCGCTCAAGAATGCTCCAGATTCTGCTCTTGCTCTTGTTGCCTTCAAGCCGTGCTGCTCTTAAGAATGTAACCATAGATGACACCAACGGGGACTCGAATACTGGAGCAAAACCCACGTACCTTCCTGACATATGGCAACACCCAGACTGCGGTGGATGTGCGATAAAGCCACCCCTAGACAATGTATTCATGAAAACGTACTCTGCTCTCACTTACATGCAAGAAAAATTTGCTTCCATGTCCATAGAGTTCTCATTTCATGGTATGTTGACTCAGTTCGGCCGATGCGACAATGGACGAACTCATTTCTAGTTTTCAGGCACAACAATTTGGGTATACTTCATACTCGCTAATTCTGTTGGTGACGGGATATCTACCGAGACGCTCTGCAATTTTACTCTTGATGGCAATTTCATTACTACATTCCATCACACTCCGACCACAAGCTCGGACTACAATTTCAACTCACTTGTCTTTTCTCACAGCGACCTCTCCAATAAAAGCCACACTTTAAATATATCAACTTCTGGAGTTGATCGGCACGTTTTCACTAGTTTTGACTATGCAATCTACCAGTATGCAATTCTGCACACAGAAGTAACCTACTTCTCATTATTGCTCCAGATTTGATGACGGAATAGATAGTACGACCTTGCAACTGAGCCTAGCAACCACCACGCATCAGTTTGCTGTAACTACAACTCAGA
Source organism: Termitomyces bulborhizus (assembly GCA_017580835.1). Lineage (NCBI taxonomy): Eukaryota > Fungi > Basidiomycota > Agaricomycetes > Agaricales > Lyophyllaceae > Termitomyces > Termitomyces bulborhizus. The sequence continues at coordinate 4,682 of JAGDQM010042264.1, read as the reverse complement.
CAACAACCTTGATTAACTCGGGTACTTCAATAACGATGATGGCTAGTAGCACTGTTGCTCAATCTGAGCCCTCGTCTTCAGACACAATTTCTGCTTCATCGCCAAGTTCATCTCCCAACAATGCCACTATCGGAATACTGAGAACAGAAACACCCAGATCAACGAGGACAGCAGGAACAGCGGGGACTGTCCTACCTACGTCATCTTTGTCCAGCAGTACAAGCAGCCCAGGAAGGAGTAATACTACCAACAACAACATCATTGCCCACAAAGCTCCTATAGGGGGGATCGCTCGAGGAATTGTTGGTGGTGTCATGCTGATCATTATTCTCAATATCATCTTCCTTGTATGGCGTCGCAGAAGGCGCTTGCACATGGATCTTCCAACGATGATAAAAGAACGCAAACCACAATATCCGGTTTTGGTCCCATTTACAACCTCCCCCCCGACCGATCCAACTACTGAGACCAGATCCCAGGAAGGGCCATCGTTTACTTCCATTAAGAATTGGCAGGACACAATGCAGATGTCCGAGCCTGAAACCCACCATTCTCCTCCAGCCAGCGCAACCTCTGTGGATGTCTTTGGAACGCAGGACCAGAGCATGATTGGCGAGCAAACCAACAGCCGAAAGAAGAGATTATATGCGTTAGGCAGTTCTGCAAATGGACCAAGTCGCTCTGAACCCTTGGGAGTGACCCAACTCAAACATCAGAATCAGGCAATGAAAGCAGAGATCGAGCGACTACAAACCCAGCTAAACTCTGACTTGACACTGGGTCTGGTGGATGGAGCACCACCAGAATACTCAGCACACGTTGCTGTTTGAGTTTGAGCACCACACGTGCTGCCGTATCATGAGATCCATCTTTCAATTTGCCGATTATTGGACTGACTGAAATAACCATTGTATTGTACTTTCTTATCTCTAGCCGAACTGTATTATCACGTTCCAAGTATTTAGAGTGTAATCCTCCTCAACATGACTGTCCAACGCTTATACCTACAAATCACTGACCGTCTCAGAGTGTAAGTGGCAAATATTAAACATTGCTTTGACTAGTTTGTTGTCACTTTAATTCTGCATCTTGGTTTCCTCCCACATAAATGTGTTAATACAATCAAGACACCTATACAACCACAGGGGCTACGGTGGCTCAGCTGGCACCATTGTAGCTCTTAGGGGGTCATATGACTTTCCAAGTGCAAGGTTGGGGGTTTGACTCCTGACCAAGTGTGCCTGTGTGAAAAACACTTTAGACACTACGTGGGTTCTCCAACACCACCAGGCAGTCACCGCTCACATGTGTTAGCTAGGGTGGGCACAACCCTACAGTTGAGTGACTAACTAGCATATCACTTGATGAAGCAATGTGACCACCATGCTTGTGTCCAATCAGAAAAAGAGAGGGTTGCCTGGTGCGGCAGATTTGGGAGAGAGAAATCTGTACCTTGCAAACCAAGTAGGCCATAGCATGGGTAGGTGTGGAAAGAAGTAGTGTCAACATGTGTCAAGGTTGCCAAAGCATCACATGACCCACTGACCAGAATCAGGTAAGAGTGTTGAGCTCTGGCCTCATTGGCCATGCTGTTCTGGATTATTGCCAAAATCATAGTAGAGTGGCATCATACAAAAATGGAAGCATCTGAGCATGGGAAGATTAAGAGTCATGGGACCTTGGCTGGAATCTGTGTGCAGTGAAAGACCCACTCACCATAGGAGAAGGTAAGCATTGCCAAAAGTAGCTGAGTTTAGAAATTGGGATGGCATGTTAGTGACAGATGGGAAGGGACTTAAAGTGGGAAGTAGTATGAACACTGGAAAGATCAAATTGGCTATGAGGTGTAACTGGCATGCTTGAAAAGGCATTAGGCCAGAGTACTTACTGGTTGTGTCTGTAATTACTGCTCCCTTATATACTGCAGGACCTAGGACACTATGCTCATGATGTATGTTGCATGAAAATAGGTCCTTAATAAACTGATCCCCCCCCCTATACAATCACAAAAAAGAAAATTGATATACTTGGTCTGTGCCACTGCACACTGCACAACTGGATTCTTTTGCATAGCACCAGACATCTCTCCCTCCAAACAATCATGTTCACTCTCCATATCCTCTCCTCTGGCTTGTCAAGGTGCATTGGAAGAAGATGGGACAATTCACTCCAGCTCCAACTTCCTCTTCCTCATCCCATGCTGAAACAAATTTATAGTGATGAGCCCCAATTCACTCTGCTCACAAAAGCAATATTTTTGATGACCCATTCACAGTTGCATGCACCATGCCTGCCATCAAATCTAGGGTCACCTTATTCAGAAGAAGCTAGCAATCACATTGACAATTTTCTCATGCTCTAGCAACTCTTCAAAATGAAGTTACAGTGGAATTGCCCAGTTTTTAGCTCTCTTGAACAATTATCCCATTTTTGACTATACATTAGATTTCTATTTGCTTGTGCCACTAATTCATTAGATTTCCATCAGCACCTGCCAGATATACACACAGATTTCTAATGTTTCTTACTTCTATTCCATTTTTGACATTTTATTTTTTGTTTCCTGACATTTTCTCTGTCATTACATATTCATTACAGGTTTGTCATCACAGCAATCTTATTAGTATATATTCTACATGATAAACAATCAATCAAAAGGACAGAACAATTCCCCCTAGCTCACAACTCCTTGCTATTATAGAACTTCTCTCAGTCATGTATAATCTTCTGCTCTTCAGAGATCTATGGGCTAAAAGAGAGGTGCTTTAGGTTCCATTTTCAACTGAATGATAAGCCATGTTTCTCTACTTTCCCATCATTGCTATCACCAAGCAATTTTTGTTAACATTTCTTGTGCCTTCTAGCAACAATTTGGGTTACCTTGGGCTAGCACCTTTGACTGGCATTAAGTTCTTTTGTTTTTCCAGGCTAGTGACTATGGCTAGCAACTTTGACTTTCATTGTTATTATTCATTCACCTCACTTCCAAGTTGTCTAGCAACTTAGCACTTAATAACAATTACCTACAGTATATAACACCTTCCACCATTCACTACATATTGTTCTACATTTGTTATTGAGCATGCTTCAACCATATTGCACTGTTTAGTATAGACATCACTTTGGTTTGTTGCTATCCATCCCTCTTTTTGAACGCCCAGGACACAACTTGACTTGTCCTTGCATATATACCATCCCAGATCAACCTTACCTATTAGCTGCTAATTTTCATCAGGGATTTTGTCCCTGCATAGCAGCTAGGCAACTTTGGATGTCATCAACAGGTAGCATCTTTAGCTCAATGCCTCTTTGACAACCATGTATGCACGAGGTATAGTCTGTCATTCATTTGATAGACAATTGCACCAGTGTAGACACAACAATTGATAAGGAGTATGTTTAGGAGATGGAATGAGCCTTAGTGAGTGTCAAATCTCATTTTTGTGAGGAATTCAATGAGCTTCAAGGTTTGTTCACACAATCTCACATCATTATTGGGTACTCAGCTTATTTATGCTAGGTTGAACTGACTGATTTCCAAGGCTAGAAGCTTCATAGAAAGCACAAAATGCACCAGTCATCATTAATAAAGCATGCTTAGAGGTATTGTAAATAGCATGAACTGTACATCAAAAAATTGTTGTCAAGACCATTTATCAGAAAGACTGTTCCTTGTTGTCATAGAGCATTTAAACATTAGCATGACTGCTAAGCAGGAATGTATACACACCCCTTCTATGGGGCTTTACGCTCTGAGCCTGTACAGCAAGATCACAAGATCATTTAATGAGCTAGTGAATGAGAGAAAGTGGACAACATATCTGCACTCCCTCTTTTTTGTTACTGATAGCTTTTCATGCCTTAAAACTACCAACAGCTGTCTTCAATTTTCTATACCACTTAGGGATGATCTGAATGCCTCTGCTTCTGGCAAAGAGTTAGTCAGAGGAAGACTACTGGAATATATATATATATATTTGGCAAAGTAACAGATATCTGCTTATCATCAATAGCATGTTCTGAAAGAACTTGCATCTCAAACTCTTTGCACTCTCCTTTCACCCAATTACTAAGAGCATTCTTTAACTTTCTAATAGCTTGGACAAGGCTAGAAGCTGCATTCATGAGTAGATGCAAGATGAAAATTAGTTTACGGCATCACAAATAATGATGAGCTCACTGCTGTGACCATGAGTACAAGTTCATGTGATAAGCATTTAACAATGTTGAGGTCAACATTGATGGCAACAATAGCCTCCTTGATAGTCATCCAGTACATAGTTAGATGATGCACATAAGAAGTAGTCACATTGGATATGCTAGAGAATTGATTTACAGAGTCCATGATAGAAATGGATAGAAATCTCTTGTATGATATTAACAGGCAGAGCTCAAGGCAGTCAAAGATGACAAGGAGACCACTTGAGGAGGGTTAGAGCTGTCAAGAAATCAAAATCTTAAATTCTTTCTGAAATAAACTTTAAAGATGTTGTCAAGCAGTTGTAAGGGCAACCTTAGGGAGCTGTGGAACCCACACAACTGGCAGAGGGATATCCAAAGATGTATTAGCAAGTGGCTACAGTGTACAGGGCTAGCTACTCACCTGGTAGAGGGATATCCAAAGAGAATAAGTCTGAGGAATCCCTATGCCAGGATGTGGATGCTTCTGGGGCCCCAGAAGC
>JAGDQM010042263.1:0-10522 GCA_017580835.1 Termitomyces bulborhizus | reverse complement strand
GAATCCCTATGCCAGGATGTGGATGCTTCTAGGGCCCCAGAAGCATGGGAATCAACTATATAGTACACATAAGCCACCAAAGTGGCTGTGCCATCATTGACAAGTCTACAATGACATAGCCACAAATGGATTGTGGCTGTGCTGTCATTGACAAGTCTACAATGACATAGCCACAAATGATCAGATGACCAGGAGGGGATCAGATGATCTTTGGAATAGGTCAGGTGATCAGAAATGTGGACAAAATATGTAACAGACAATGTATGAAGCAATAGAGACAGAGAGAGAAAAGAGAGAGGGAGATAGATGTATGGAAGGGAAAGGAGTGTATGGGCTCAGGAAGGGGTGTCCCCTTACAGTTATTAGATATCCAGGCTTGTGTGGATGACTTGTAGCTCAGCAACTTGAGTGACTCATCTGAGCCCAAAGATAATGTCTTTTTTGACTTTAGTGACCTATCTGAGCTAGAGTTAGAGGATGGCAAGAACTTTTCTTTTTGATGGTATTTTACAGAGCAGACTCAATCAGAACCCTACTCTACAGAATGCAAAAGAGGCATTTTAAGGGCCTAACAAAGCTCATTGGGAACTGGTATCACAGGAAGAAATCCAAAATCTCATTAATAACAATGTTTACAAAGTTGTACCTATCTCAATGGGTGTGAAGCCTATGACATCCAAAATAAGCATGGTGGAGGGATGCTATTAGGCCAGCAATATAATTAGATTGCCACTGTATATCTCACTGACCAGAATGCACATGCTGACTGGCAGTTTGAATGTGTCCACCTACTCCAGTAGTAAAGTCTGTAACCCACTAGCTTCCAACATCACTACCTGCTCTAGTAGCTGTCCTCTAAGAACATGCCCCAGCCCCCAGACTCTTGCTGCCCTCAAGCTCTCTATGACAGCTCCAATAGACATGGTTGCTAGAAGAGAGCCCTCCCTCCTTCTGTCTCTTGTCATTGTGAGAAGCTAGGGCATTGGATTCTGGCAGCCCAATCCTTCTTAACAATGTTGTTAATAATATACTGTCTGCTAGGGTAAAGTGTCATTATAAGAGGACACTATAATGTGGAAACTATCAGATACAAGCAAGTCAGGGCAAGAAACATAAGTGTCAAGCAAGGCAGAAGTGAGGCAGAGGGCTGTCACAAAGGTACCTTACAGTCAGAATAATGGATAGACTAGGAGAACACTGCTATTATTTGTGTAAGGGCACATTGAACCTGTGAGATACTCCTATCCCACAAGTGACCACACAAGCAATAAGCAAGCAGTGAAGCAGACAAGTAGCAAGTGAGAGGGCAAGTATGACATACAAGTAGTCAAAACAACACTAGGCAACTTACAGTTGGTTCAATGGATAGACCTGGAGAACACTGCTATTGTTTGGTCTAAGGATATTCTATCCTGGCAGACCAGCTTAAATACTATATTGGTAGCTATACTATGACTAATACTATGAGGTAAGTGAGCCCTGGTATGCTAAGCAATAATGACAACAATACATCAAAGGAGAATAGAAGTCTGATGACTCAGCCAAGATGACTAATACTGATAGGAAGGAGTAGGGGCCAGGCCCCAGCAGTTGGTCAGTAAACTAGAGATGATGTAATAACTAAGCCAGAACAAGAGTTGGAGACCTCAGAATGAGATTGTCCTCTTACATCATCCCCCTTCAAGGTTTGTCACTCCAACAAACAGTGTTCAACATCCCCAATAAGGATGTGATTGGCAAGCAGTTTCACAAGGAGCACCACAAGCTGCAGCCATTTGCTGGGCATAATGCCTGAAAGCATATTGTATTATTGGGGTTGATGCACCAGGTGCCAGAGTAGAGGTGGTCATTGGCAAGGTAGTGTCTATTGCCATATCAGCTGGTGTTGGCAGCACAGTCCATGGAGTGGGAGTGGTGGAGGTCTGGGTAGTGGGGATAGCAACAGGAGCTGGAGTTGGAGCAGAGTTCAAGTCAAAAGAGAAGTCTGGCATAAGTGACCTAGGAGGAGGTGGAGATAGTTGCCTTGGTTGGGTAGAGGGTTGAGGGGTGAATGTTGTAATGTCCCATGAAGGGGCTGGCAGAGCTGGTGTAGCATTTCCTAGGTGCAGCTTCCAAGGTATGCACACATGCTGCTTGGCAATGCACTTTCCAAGAACCACAAGGGCCTTACCAATCTGCTGATTGGTGCCCCTGATAGTGATGAACCAGCAAGCACTGTGCTCAGCCAGACCAACTGCAAAGGCCACTAGCCAAGCATTAGAGATGTCATGGGCTTGTTTAAGCCCCCGCCCCTGATGACCAATGATGTGCACAACCAGAGAGTCAAGAAGCTCAAGCATGCATTTGTAGTGGAGGGTCTTTCCATCTGTAGGGGGCAAGTCCCAAGCTTGGGGGATGGCCAGAGGAGTATTAGAGGTAGGGTATGCTACCCATCATGGAATACAAGAGGGGGGTGCAGTAGAGGGTTTGGACAATGAGGGAGGGTGTTACCCTGGAGGAGCTGAGCAAGAGGCAGAGGCAGCTGTACTGTGCTGCAAAGCAGTTTGAGCACCAGCAACAATGTGGCCAGACTTTAGGGCTGTTAGTCTGCTTAGGACAGTTGTGAGAGTCAGCTGAATCTGCTGCATAGTGGAAAACCAGTTGGCTGTCCAGGTGGGTGTCTGACTCAAACCTGCACCAGGTGTACTAGCTGGAAGAGTAGAGGCATTGCCAGAGAGAGGTGAGGCAGAGGAAGCAGGCATAGGGATACTTTGTTGAGGGTGTAGGGTGAGATTGATGAACTAGCTGGACTTATCCAAACTAGGTAGGAAGTAGGGTGGGGTTGTAAGCAAAGAAGGCAGGCAACTAGGGGACTAAACCAGCTGTAAGGGCACATTAAACCTGTGAGATACTCCTATCCTGCAAGTGACCACACAAGCAGCAAGTGAGCAATGAAGTGGACAAGTGGCAAGCAAGAGATGAGTACAGCTTACAAGCAGTCAGGATGACACTAGGCAACTTACAGTTGGTTTGCTGGATAGACCTGTGGAACACTGCTATTGTTTGGTCTGAGGATATTCTATCCTGCAGACCAACTTGTACACATTCATGTTCATGGGCTGAGGCTGTATCACATTTTGTTTGCAAAAAGTAGGGATCATCAAATCTTGTGCAAGTTAGCAAACACCATAGTCAATACATATGTTTGACTTCAACATTCATGTTCATGAAGGATACATCAGTGGCTACACTATGACTAATACTATATGTGATAAGTAGGCCCTGGTATGCTAAGCAGAATGACACAACAAATATCAAAGGGAAATAGATGTCTAATGACTCAGCCAAGATGACTAATACTGATAGGAAGGAGTAGGGGCTAGGCCCCAGCAGTTGGTCAGTAAACTAGAGATGATGTAATAACTAAGCCAGAACAAGAGTTGGAGACCTCAGAATGAGATTGTCCCCTTACAAGCATAGCATCTCCCCCTTTGGTGCTAACAAAGCAACCTTTTCAATGGAATTCTGATATAATTAAACAAAGGCATTCCTCACTACCTCTGTATGAGAGTTGACACAGTTCTATTTCCTAGGCACTAGCTGATGTGTGGGGGCAGACATTGAAGCTATTTAACATTGTCTGTCACTGCAAAGTTGAATAGGGTTCATGCAGAACATTTAACTCTTAGTATGCATTGTTTGCAATCCCAAGCAAATGGAGGAAATGCAATTTTACCTGTGTTCAAAAGGCTTGTATGGTGTCCCATGTTGTGATCATGATATATAGACTTGTAGGCCCATTTTTTATCTTGCTGGGAAAAATGATGTATTTTCCTTTGTCATGAAGACTTGAGCAGAATCAACTCTTGTGAGCTCATGAAGGAACCTTTAGGTAGAGAGGCAGATTTTAAAGGATGCTAGTGCATTCCTAGAACAGTAGAATGAACAAATTTAAATGTTGTTAACAACTTAATGTCAACATGTTTGCAGATGGTATGTCCAATCTCTTGTCTCTCTCAACATCTGGCATACCTGTCCTAAAAGATCAAGGAATCCTGCAGTATTCAAGGGCTCTGTCATATCCACCGATTGGAATATTGCCTGATGCAGTGTTTATTCTGTCTAGAACTTGGAGCTCTTCCCCAATGTACCTAATTGAAGATTCTTTTCAATCTTCAAACCTCTGTAATGTTCTTTGATCCCACCAACAGCTATGCCACTTCCCAGTGCTTACTACTCTGATAGGAAAAGTCAGCCTCAAGTGAGAGTCGCAAGATCCCCATAGTAATGTGCAAGGCTTGCCCCAAAGCCTGAACTTGGCCGGGCCCACAAAACCGAGCCCGCCACAAGCCTTCTTTCAGGTTTTGTCAGGCCTGTGGCGCAGGTTTGGGATTTTGGTAGCCTGAAGCCCAGGCATGAGCCCCAGCTTTTGAACCTCCCTTCTTGTCAGCAGGAATTATCGTGAGCAAGCATCATAATCAATGTAAAGATGTGCCGCAGTGCGTAAAGTGTATATTACATAGGAATTTGATCTTTTGTGAAGTGTAGAACGAAGGTAACTGATTATACAACAGGCTGACAGCAAATACATTAGTCGTTAACCTATCGACTGGGCGTGTGGTTTACAACAGAAAAAATAGAGATGATATAGCCTGGTGTCACCAAAACGAAAAAACACTAGAAAACTATAAGTCCGCCGCCGCACGAGATATATTAGCATCAGTCGTCATCGTCCGAGCTGGCGCCTTGTTCCTCATCCGTGTCACCTCCAGTGATGATCATCATATCATTCAAACTTGCTTACAACGTCAACGGGAGGTCTAGAAACGGTATGAAAGGACCAACCAGTGCACGAATGGGCGCATCACTTGCACCACCTGGCCCACTTTTTCTGAAAAATCTTCGGCGAGTACTTCACTATCCAAGAATCTGATTCATAAAATAGTTTGAGCAACTCAGAATTTGAGGAGAAGCAGTCACACAGACCGATGCACCACAGCAAACGAGCGACACTTGAGAAGATCGAGGTCCCTGGCACAGCGTATCAGCCCCGATAGACCAACAGTGAGCGATGTACAAAACAGACCTGTGGTTCTTGTCAATCCCTTTCGGCGCAACTTTAAGTTCATCTTCCCTCCCAAATATGCTCTGACGTGAGCCATCCTTCGACGGGCAGGGCTCACCGAAGTAGGTTACGAAATCTGGTGCCGAGATAATCTCGCGAAGTCGATCAGCTTTAGCTCGGCGCTGGAGGTTGATTCTGGTGTCACGTATGGTCTCAGTATAGAGTGTCTGATGTAATGATATAAAAACGCTCAGTACCGGATATTCATGAGTTCGTTGCGTGCTGGACACCACGAACCCGCCGCAACGATGCTCTCCCCTCCGGGTTGTACTATCAATGATCAGGACATGATCAACATCAGTGTAGTTAATATCACTTGCCCGAACTGTAAACAGGGCGGAGGATATCAGTGCTCAAGATAAGAACGTTGGAAAATTCAACACGGACACATGATCTAGAGAACAAGATCAGTACTTTTGAGACTCGGCTGCAACTGAAGGAAAATAGGATGAAGAAGAAAAGGCATCGAAGGGTTAAAAAGGAAAAGCAGGCATATGACCAAGGGAGACTCCTACAATTGAACATCGTATAACCCGACTCACATCCAGCCCAGATACCCTTTCTCCCACTCCGTGAAAAGCTCGCCGAGAAGTTGCTCTTGTAGGGTGTCTTGTCGTTACTGAACCTAATCTTTGAACCACGAATTGAAAATCGATCTGAAATGATGCAACGCTTGAAAATGCAACGTACATCGCGATAAATCCGATGAATAAGGTCTTTGGGTGGTAGAGGAGGCACCTGGGGGTCCGCTTCCGTGATTTTATCCGTCACTGTCTCTACAAAAGCCTTCCATTCACTTTCGGCTTGACGGTATACAGGTTCTGTAAGAGCGAGACAATCTTCACCAAAAGGAAAGAGGAACTAGGTTCTACTGACCGTGTAGTTTGAACCTTAAAAGAACAAGATATCAATACCAATCATTGTGAATTCAAGAAAACGGGCGAACCACTGACGATCGTTGCATTCTGGATCCTTAAGCTGCATCAAGAAAGTAAGCGTGTTCTGGGATATCAGACCAGGAGGAACTGTATGAAATAGTTAGGACACGTCAAAATTGCCTTGAAGGCACATAGGCATGCCTTGTCCGGTCTTCGGCGCCTGTACAACTACACCTACGACTTCCTGCCCGTCTTCGAGCTCAAGCACATCCTCTTCCTCGTCCTGAGCAGGCTCCTTCTTCGAACGTGTCTTCTTCTGTGAAGACGCGGTCTTAAACTTCTTCAGACGAGAGGGACCAGATGCGCTCCGCTTGCGTTTGGCGCCAACAACAAAATCCTCTTCATCTATCGCGTCACTGTCGCAAGCACCTTCTTTTTCGTCATTCTCGTATCTTCCATCCTCTGCTTTGTAAGTTGAGTCCTGATCACTGTCGTCTCTCTCGTCTTGTTCTGAATGCACATGTACTTTCGACTTGGATGCGAGTGTTGAACGTGACTTGAGCTTCCCCTTGGAACTTGAAAGCGCAGACTTCTCAGGGTTTCTAGCTCTCGTACGCTTTCGTGTTCTCGGCGCCGAAGGCGAGTCAACCATTGGATTGGGGCTGTTCGGCAAAGTGGAGTGAATGAAAAAGGAAGTCCCAGGCAATTTCTGATGTCATATCTCGGACGTATGCCGAACTCCGACGGACACCAATGGACCTCTTGTCTGGCAGAGTTTCGGACGCCGTGCTCTGAGAAAGCAGACGTATTAGAAGGACGGATGTTCAAACGTTCAATATATTCATAGTCGTGATGTGGACACATCAGATTCTGATTCGATTAAGGATAAACCAATTTGCTTGCTCCTTTGATCCCTCTATAAAGCTGACGGTTCGACATGATCTCCCTGGATTGCTCGAGAGAGAATGTCGACTTCGGCCGGAGTTTCCCGAAATCTTCCCGGAATCCATTCAACAACACGCTACATAAGCATTGGCGTGACTGATAGTTGATTACAACCGTCCTTTGTTCAACCACCCATCTTGCATCCTAGTAAGTTTCATGACATGGCAGAGTAAGGAAGTAGCTAACCTGACCGACTGGTCAGATATAACCTCAAATGGCTGATCACACCGATCTGGACTATGTGTTGTGTGACACACCATCGTCCATTCGCAAGGCTGCTGCGGTCTTGAACAATTCGTCTCTTCTGGCACTGGATTGCGAAGGACGTGATTTAGGCGAGACTGGTGGAAAACTTTCGTTGATCTCGCTTCGTATCCTTCGGCCTGCCCATCTATCCCAGGCTTTTCTGGTTGACACCGTACGCCTCAAGGGCGGGAAACTCCGTCCAATATATGATATCCTTGAATCCACAGCTATTCCAAAGGTTGTGTATGACGGTCGCAAGGATTTCAGCTGCCTTTTCCACGACCGACGAGTAGAGATCTGCAATGTCATAGATCTTCAACTCGTAGATATCAAGTCCCGCGAGATACGTGGAGAGAATGAGGCTGATCGGTTACGGAGGCTTAGCCAAGTGGTACCCAAGTGGGAGCTTTTACGCAATTCTCACTTATATAACAACATACACAAGTTGTGCGGTATGAAAAGCAGCGCAGAAGAGCATCTCGGCCTGAAAATTGAAAGGAATGCCCCAAAATGTAAGACATAACCCACTTGTTCTTTTTGATCCTCAGCAAAGGTTTTAGGCGATCATGACCTTTGGCTACAACGACCTCTTTCTATAGAACAGCTGTCATATGCTGTCAAGGATGTGGTTATGATAAGTGATCTATACAATGCTTTCGAAGCTGCAGGTTATCTGTACTCTCAGATCCTTGGCGATAGCTCATACTACGTCTCGGTCTGGAAGGACAGAAGACCTGCTGCAGATGACATTTATCGTAACCACGGCTTTCTTATCCTTGGCATACTTGATCGTCCCACGAACTCAGTGATGGGAACTTGCCGTTCTTGCGAAAGAGATCTTCCTCAGGCATGTTATTCGAAATCAGCCTGGAATAACGGTGATCCCAGACAGTGCTTGGTCTGCCATGCGGCAGAAGATTTTCATAAACGGAGACTCCGCTGGAAGGCTCTGAAGGAACAAGGAGGGAATAGAGGAAGGGGTGGAGGGATCAGTGGACTTGTACGTGGAGGTGTGATTGGCACCTCGAAGAGAGGAAGACGGGCTTGAACGCGCGGCAAGTCGCGGTCGACATCAAATTATCAGTACGTTTTTGTTTCTCACGTCTTGAAGTCTATGGAGTGTATCTACAAGTTGCGTCCATGCGCATGGGATGGAAACTTGCAGATACACTCCTTCAGTTTCACATCTTTTCAATCTATTGATTGACATGATATGGCTTCTGTGCATTTACTGTCGATATTTTCACAAGGTATAACATCTGTCTGCATACCGGCCTTGCATTGTGCTACAGCCTCTGTATATATTGGTTGGTGGTTCCTCTTGTTCTTCATAGCCGTGCTGTAGCGGAATTGTCGATCGATCTTAGTCAACGACCTTAGACGCTGTACAGAATTGAATTAGATATTCAAGTTGTAACTTCGGCCACTCACACAACAGGAAATTGATGAAGGCTGACCTCGCGATTGCCCACTCAACACTGATTGTTTGCTTGGTCTCTTGATTGATCATGGATATGTTGTTTTCCGTTGTCTCCTGTTGATTATCACTTCATACATGTACATGTGAATCCTGACGTTCCACAGATACAGATACGACATGAACTATTGGTTCCCCCTTCTGTACCTACAGCAGGCAACATTCCGATTACCTGACATCCATCTGTGCAAAGTCCATGTGAATATCCGAAACATAACCTGAGTTCCAATTCCTTTTCTTTATGGATTCTTCTTACTTGCTGTATATTGATCGGAACTTTATGAAATTGAAATACATATGTCAAATGTAGGATGAACAGTCGAAGTTTTCGCTCTGCAGGTGTAATGGATCTTTTGCATCTCTATGTGGAAGCGTACACCATCCATGCCTTCTACGCCCAACAAGAGTACCAACAGTGAATATTTGACAGTAAATCAAATCCTGCTAAAACAATGCTTTTATGGAGATACATTGCACCAAGTCCCATCAGATTCGATTTACGACAGATGCTGTAATCCTATCCATTTCGTGAGCGACCTTGAGCATATATGAGAAGAAACGCGTGTGAGAGATCAATGAGAATATTTGGACTTTCTAAGACTTGATGGATGTGGTTCACACGACGACCGACCCCTTTATTTCGGAGGCTTGTCTTCTGCATGACATATTTCACGACCGAATAAACATATCGTATGAAAGTCTCGCCTGCCTGTACTCGCTCGCATAAGAAATGGAAATGATACTTAATATCGACGTGTTTTACACGTGCGTGGAGTGTGGGGTCCTCTTAGTGGCCGCGTTGTTAGCGCAGAGGATGGGTGTCGGTCTATTCGTAATATCATAGCCAATTCCCTTGAGCAGGGCACGTAACCTCACATTCTTGGGCACTCTCGAAGGCGGCCATGTATTCGGCCTTGCATGACGATGCAGCGATTGATTTCTGTTTGTGCGACACAACACCTGAGCCCAGGCTCCGCGTATCCACCATTGCTGCGCCGCGTCTCTCAGTTGGCCCAATCTGAGTTGGTGAAGCCGGTGAGGTTAACGGGGTCGATTCTTCCGCCGAGCAGAAGCTTGAGGTTTCGTGTACCCTTGAGGTACCTGACGAGTCGTACAGTGAATTCCCGTGTAGGAGTCCACCTAACTGAGTCAGCTGTTGGATGGCATAAACTATGAGATATAGAAGATATCCGACCAGGGATCTGTGTGATGTTTGTGTAAGAGTGTCGAATTCTGCGGAGCTTTAGGGCGGGTTCCATGGGGAGGGATAGTGGTGGGATCTGCCCAAATTGGGATACAATCTTGTCGACCATAAATAGTATACTGTAGGGTGGATGACATACAATTCCCATGTATGAGCTATGCACTGTGCCTTTGGCACAGGCAAGCTCCAATATCAAGAATGTAGTCCAATATCAAGAATGTAGTCCAATATCAAGAATGTAGTCCAATATCAAGAATGTAGTCCAATATCAAGAATGTAGTCCAATATCAAGAATGTAGTCCAATATCAAGAATGTAGTCCAATATCAAGAATGTAGTCCAATATCAAGAATGTAGTCCAATATCAAGAATGTAGTCCAATATCAAGAATGTAGTCCAATATCAAGAATGTAGTCCAATATCAAGAATGTAGTCCAATATCAAGAATGTAGTCCAAGATGAAAAAATAGTCTAATATGAAGAGAGTATCTAAACACTGTATACATTCAAAGAAGTTAGTAACAGAAGCCTATTGTCTTTAAACTTACACTTACAGTTCCAAACTATTGTTCAATCTACATGCTACAATTTTCAAGTCAGAAATAAAAGATGATTAACTTCAAAGTAACACTTACATTTCCAGACCATTTAGCACTTCCTGATAGACAA
>JAGDQM010042262.1:0-10565 GCA_017580835.1 Termitomyces bulborhizus | reverse complement strand
GTAGCCACTTGCTAATACAACTTTGGATATCCCTCTGCCAGTTGTGTGAGTTCCACAGCTCCTTGAGGTTGCCCTTACAGGGATGCAATATGCCTTGGTTGTTGTTGAGGTTAGCTCTTGAGCTCCATAGTGTTGTCTTCAATTTGTGAGTGATCCTCTTGCTTTGCCTGCCTTGTTGCCTCTTCTTGCCAGCCTTACCGCTTGCTTGCTGCCACCTTGCTCACCTTGTCTTGTAGCATGATCTTGCCTTGTGTAGATTATCCCACATTGTGAGTGTCCCCTCACAAATATCCCCAAGAAACTCCAAGGAGGGAAGCTAGAAGTCATGTCAGTCAAATGCCACATGATTGGTGATACACTGGTCACCCATAATGGGCAGAAGTAGTAAAAACACATGTATTTTAAGCACTAAAATAAATGTTGGAAAAACCCTAAAAAGAAAAGCTGAAAACTGTAAGCTAAAAGGTCAAAAACTGTAGACCAAGGGCATACCAGACCAGTAGCACCCCAATACCCAACAATGGTAGCAGTCAACAGCCAATACAAAAGTGCCAACAGTTGCAGGAAGGAAACCATCAGCCACAATCAAAAGATCAGAGCTGATGGCCAAGTTCCAAGACTGGTGGCACTGCTGGTTGTCTTGGGTACCAAACAACTGGCCCTTGGATCATGCTTGAGGCACCTATTTGGCCCCTTGCTATGTCATTTACAAACCTCCTTGTTGAGACGCAGCCAGCCCTCACTTGAAGCTACACCCTTTCCACTACCCAAGCCAGGATA
Organism: Termitomyces bulborhizus; assembly: GCA_017580835.1. NCBI lineage: Eukaryota > Fungi > Basidiomycota > Agaricomycetes > Agaricales > Lyophyllaceae > Termitomyces > Termitomyces bulborhizus. The sequence goes on along the minus strand of JAGDQM010042262.1, from coordinate 9,785 downwards.
TTCGGAGTGGAGGAAATTGAGGGAACAGAAGGAAGGCAAGGATTTGGGAGGGAAGAAGGGATCCATGAATGATGGATCAATGGAACACAACATGGCATGTACATGGCACCACAATTGCTTCCATGCCACGTCACCAGAAACATCAATTGTAGGCCAAAATAACACAGAATCACATCAAAATCATGCCATATGATGGAGGGTCCATGCAAGGAGGAGAGTTATAAAAGGAAGAAGGTTTTGGGGGAGTCCAGCAGGCAACATCTGGCGTGTGGCTCAGATTCCCCAGGGAGTGGAATACCTAGGCCAATATTGTGACTAGCCTCAGGTTTACTATTTGTTTTTATATTTTGAATTGAACCTTTTTGACATTTGGACAATTGGGGTCTTGAGTTAGAAATAAATCAAATAAAAACTTATTTCATTTTGCATTGGAAGGAAAAAGTGTTTTATTTTGTGTAAAGTTAGCCTTGAGCAAATCTACAATATTTCTACACTTGCGCGTTGATCTCAATGCACAGACTTAGAAATCTCATCACTGTTGCCACTTGCTAATACACTTTGGATATCCCTCTGCCAGTTGTGTGAGTTCCACAGCTCTCTGAGGTCACCCTTACAAGATGAGTTGGTAATACTGTCTTTGCTATGCTTGATATATTCAAGGCACTGAGGACAGAGGACTAGTCTATTTTCTTTACAGTCAACCTTATCAGAAGATAAAGATTGAGGCATCAGAAGATCTAGACCATGCAAGTAAAAACAGATAGAAGTATGTACAGAATCACTGGACACACAATCAGTGGACATAGTTGCTCAGTAGTCAGTTGCTCAGTAGTTGTCCTCTCAGTCAGATACCCAGTAGTTTGGTCTTCTCAGTGAAGAATGTATGGGTGCAGTGTATGGATGCAGGTAGCAGAGAGTATACAAATGCAGGATGAGCACATTGCATCTGCATGGCCTTAAATCACCTCAAAATACTGTCACCTTGCTGTTGTCTTGCCAAAGTTGCCAGCATGTCAAAATGGATGATAACAATTTCCTTATATTGGGGGAGGGAGGGGTATATCATAGCAATCATGTCCAGATTTACTGATTTTCACTCTGTCTGTGGCAAATATCTATTTTTCCAGACCTAGTCATCTGACTTGCATATTTTCCATGGACACTGGGCAGAGTGATTCCTTAGACCTGTTCCCTTTGGATTTCCCTCTTCAAGCTGTGTGATTGAGCCACAGCCTTCTGAGGTCACCCTTACAGTGACAGTTATAACAGTGGGCAATATAGACCTACACTTCAGTGATGATTAAAGCACCAAGGGGCTATGGAATGAATTGGTGGAAAACATACAAAGCTGTTATAGAATAACTTGTTCAAGACAGCAGCAGCTGTGGGTTCACCCTTAATCTGGTAAAAAGACTGCTAAATGGTTCTTCAGATAATTCTGAATATAGTGGCTTGCCTCTGAAGCCAGTCTTCTATATTGTCCTCACATTCCTCAACTTCCTTGTTTGACAACAGGACTGAAGACTTGCTATCCCAAAAGAAGGGTCCATCTTGCTCGATCAGCGCTGCCAGTTTATGCACGGTACCGATGACATGGTGGTCAAAGCTTCTTTGATGTGATTGCATTCAGAATATGCTCCCAGTATGATGTCCAGTTGGATCCATCAGATGTAAGTTTCGGTACACTAAGTTTTGTGGTGAGACACTGTAGGGATGTTTAGGGCCCATAACCTGTTGGGCAGGGGCCAGCTATGGAGGGAACAGAATTATGGAGTAACTTAGCAACTGTATATGAGGTACACAACCTCAGTGATGAATAAAGCACTAATATATTGTGTATGTACCTGTGAGGTAGACACTGAAGAATGTTAGTAATGGATTTCTACTGTTGACTCCACCTCAGTGATCAATAAAGCACTGAGGTATTACGGAATAATGCGGCTGAAACCATTCGAAGCTGTTACATAATAGAGAACATGACGTAGCTGGGGGGTCAAACCCTTGATCCAAAAATTTTCGACGACACTTGAAGCCCAAGCGAGAATTTACATAGAGTCTATGATACTAATACAGCTGGTCATGCATGGACGTCTTCGGAGTCTACATATATTTTACGGGGAAGTAGTCGGACAGACCGGGTTTTCTTGACCTCAGCAACATCCATTCCAAAGTAGCGGTGAGTCTGGAAACTCCAGTGAAGGGAACTGGGAATTTTTATGACTGAGCACTCCGAAGATTAGAATGGACGAGAAGGGTACCCGACAATCCATTTCTGAAGGCCTTGGATATATTTTTCGACCATACCATCAATTTCGGGGCCCCAGGAAGGAAGCTGTTTGCAATCGCGATAGAATCCCTCGATGCTATGGGTACAGAGGTGGCCGACATAATCAACAGCGCTCTGTAGGGTATGTCCATGATGTTTCATGAGTACTACGATCAAATTGTGTGTCTCCCCTCTCGCCTGCTCGACATTATAAGAAAAGATGTCCTGCGTGACAGCAATCAATAAGCGTCTCAAAACGCATTGAAATGAGGTGCACATTAGACCAGGCAACAAAGTCGTTAGTCCACCGGTTAAGTTCCCGGATAAGATGATGTTCGACGACGCAGCTGGGCAGATCAATATCCAATGAATACCTGATACCCTTCATATTGAGTGTGCGTTAGTTGCAAAGCAGCACAAACTCACTCAATGAGTGCCCAGCAGCACTTGCATGCTGAGCACAAGTCCATTGGTCAATTCATGGTAGACTGTTGATACACGGCAAAAAAGCCCACCTGAAGTATCCCTGCGCAAATCAATATAGGTTTCAAGATCAGGGATGATCCCTTGGTCACGTCCCTTCCCCTGGATGTGGCTGGCCTTAAAGAAGAGTCTTAAAGCTTCCTTTAAACGTTCTTGGACACCCGCTCCAGCATCAGCGATGCAGCGAGCCCAGACGCTAAAGCAAGAGTAGAAATTCTTGTGGCTCAATCAACATAAGATTGTTCTCACTCTCGAGCGAGCTTTCCTGGAACGAGCTCCCCGGAAACCTCTCTATCTTCTGGAGCAGTAGTCAACTTGGAACCATCACCGAATGACAAAGCTTTCATGACGGCGTCCGACAACACCTTGACATCCGACGCTCGCGTCATCATGCCGTCACTGATATTATCCCTGCACCGATGTGAGCGTGGAACTCATGCAGAAGACAGAAACACACAAAAAAAAGAGTAAGTTCATGAAATCGGAGACGATACGGAGGCGTTTGGAAGAAGCAGTATTATAGCAGAAGGCGACGAGCTTGCCGACCTGGAGATGGCGGAGGGCACGACGGCCTTGTGAAGACAGGTCGGGACAGTCACATTCCAGCCATTCGATAGATTGTTTGGCTATATCTTCGCCATCGGAGTGATAGATAAGAGGGTAGTTGTAGCAGGACAGAAGTTCAGGGAGGATAAAAGAGGTAGGCTCCGAGGAGTCGTCAACCATGATGCAATATAAAGAACTTTGGAAGGCCAGCGCCTTCTTATAGACCGGAAGGAGTAGGACCACACGAAATCGCTGGAACCTGGAATGCGTGAAGTGCACATGATATTCCACATGTCGCACTGGCACAGTACTACGGGTAGTCACCGCAACTGATAGCGGTACTACTGCCCAGATACATCTAGAGATTGAAATTCAGTTACAGAGAATTAGATGGTATGATTTAGTAAAACCTGACGTGTATTTTGCCTAATATTTCGTTGACGCTGAATGGGATGGTCAAGGAGATTGTACATGATTGTCGTTGGCCAACGTTGGCCAACGTTACTAACGACTCTCAAATGTCCCTAATAATGCAGGTTCAAGTTTCAAGGCCTGAAGTTAAGACTGACGAGTGGTATAATCAACCATCGACCTGAAGTAGTGACTCTATATATATAACATTCGCACGTCCAGCGCCCTACTTGATTCGACCCTAAACTTGCTCATGAATTATTATGCTCTGTACTCACACTGGCATGCTCCGTAGATCAACTGGTCAACTGGCCATGCACTGACAGTAGGACTGAACATGTGCTGCACTGCACTTGAACACATTGGCTTGAATGGGTAAGTCTGGTTCAGATTCCAATCTGTGATTGATGTTATCACAAAGCACATATTATTTTCTGATCTTGATGTGGAAGATGATCATGGATACATTTCTTTATAGCCATGTTCCTCCTAGATTTTATTGACCATCAACCGGTACAATCTCTTAAAATTACCATGCCCGTGGTACAGAATCTATGCTCACTAAATCTTGGCAAACCGGGTAAGATGAAGGGAGGGATTGCCCAAGGTAAATTCAGACACAGATAGGTATGCCTTTTGATCGTCACATGGCCATTTCGTTCGTTTCCTGTTCTTTCATTGTCCACACTCACTTATAGACCTGTGCGCAGCGGTAATGGCGACTTTGTCATCTCATACTGCGCTGGCGGGTATGTGTTGTTTTCATTCATTTCGACGTCGTCTCACTCTGTGCTCGTTGTTCTCGCTAGAGTTGTATCACACGCGTTGTATTTGAGATTTCTATTGTAATCTATCACTTGTTTCATCCACAAAGTGTATGAGAGACTCCTCTCCGCTTCTGAGTCTCCGAAAAGTGCTTCATCAGTGCATCTCCCATGACTCCTCTTCCAACGGTGCCAACAAATCCCCCAATGGAGCCGGAGAGCATCATTCTCTGGGCCGATGAGATCGTGGAAATAAGGGACTCCCATACTCAGCTCCGCATGATGGTGAAAGCTCCTCATGAGAATAGATGCACATTCACCCTCCTTATCACCCACGCCACGTTTTCAAGTCAGACAACACTCACAACCTTGTCTATTTAGGAAAGCGGGCCTTCTGTTCCTCCTATTTATTGCCCAGGAATCTATGCACAGGTTGCCAACACAGTCCATTCATACTGCCACCATTTGGCAACTTCAGCATTTTTCCCATCGGGGCAGGAATTGAAAATGCTCCTCAAATGTGCTCCATATAGATTATCTGTCATGAATGGAAGGCTCTTCTGTCAATGACGGAATTCTTGACACGGAGGCTACCGAGCATGCCATCAGCAGTCTCATAATATCTACAGCCAGTTCACCATGCTGAAATTCGACCTTAAACCAGCAGTTTGTCCCGGTGACTGGACACTGTAAGGGAAAATTTCTACAATGTTGTCCTTACTTTTGGCATGTGTTCGGCGCCCTATGTGATTAACTTGATTGCCAAGGCCATACAAAATTATAATCAGAGTCTGTAGTACATGTACTGAGTGTACTGAGAGATTATGAGCTTTCTTTCTGAAAAATTGTTGTGATCTCAACAATGCCATGTTGGAGTTGTAAAATGGAAAGGCTCAGCTGATGTTGCAGCACTGTGCCAGCCTATGACATTGACTCAGGGGCATGCCAACTGCATGGTAGAGTATAGTACTATCCCATCCCCATAGTTTGGAGGTACTCTTTGAGTTGGACATTGCAATCTAGTCACACTTAGTCAGATATCATTTTAAACTTCTGCCAAGGGAATGAGTGCAAAAGAGAATACAGACTGTCTATGCTGAAAAAAAAATACTACAGTAATAGAAAAATGTCATCACATGTTAGCAGCATAGTATGATGTGGGTAATGATATGGCTAATCTTGATTGAAATCTACATAGTGAAAACTTAAAGACAGGCCTGCTTGTGGAACTTGATTGTTATGAGACAATAGTGTCGGAATAATTGTCAGCAGTATGGCTACAGAACCCAAAAGAAAACAGGGAACTGAAGCAAGGATTGTTTGACAATTTCAGATGATCACTGAGATGGTTCTTCAATCGTTCAAAAAGTGTTGCCACATTACCTTCAGATGGAAGTCTCAAAGCAGTGGCAATAGTGATAAGATTGTCCTTCTTCTAATAATGAGATAGTGGGCATTCAAAAGTTGAGGATGGAATCTTTGTTGATCCATGCAACATGTTCGGCTGCATTTCATGTTTCCCTTGTTGTCCGCTTATGCATACATGTTGGCTTACATGTGTCAAATACTGTTAGTAAAAGAAGGTGTAGGCCCCCGTTATTGATAAGTAATGATAGCTAAAACATGTGGAGGTCAGATCCATGCGGTACTCCCTCCGTTCCGCGGGTTTACTAACACGCTAAATTCAACACATTAACCCCTCATAATAGCCGCTTTGATGCCATTCATCATAGTCACGTGAGAATTGGATATGACAGTCCATAGGGGGGCAAACTGCCATGAATGGGAGTCTGCTACTCAATTACAAAGACACAACTCCGATGTGTCAAGGAAATTGTCCACAACGGGAAACAATGACAACACTGTTTCTGAACTTGGAAACAGCTAAGTAGTCATATTATATTCTGTGTCTCAAGTTTTGAACGCTCAGCGTGGCTATTTGCCACAAAACTTTTTTTTTTGTCAGGCTCAAAGGGTACTCCAAACAACGGGGGTATGATAGTATTGAGGAAAGAGGGATGGAAGATGATGGCTTGATGGGCTGTCGCAAAGAACCAGATGATGATGGGCTGTAGATCCGCACGTACCTCAGACGCATATTTTGATGATCTATATTGTGAAAACTGTCGCAGATGTGCATAGTGCCATTATTCAGTTATCAAGCAGGCTGTATTCGCTGTAAAACCTCCCGGTTGGTCCTGGCATGCCGAAGCAAATCGAAAGGCGAGGCTGCACTCGAAAGTACGTATTGAAATATCCGTTAATCCTAGATATAAAATGCAACATTTTTTGAAAGAACTGGATATTAAGCAGCTGAGCTCTGGATGCTTGAGCTGAGCGATTTCTCATCTGTCACTAAATTTGCGGACAGATGCGAAAAAGAATGTGGGAGACTGAATTATCTCATCGAAAACGCTGCAATGATAACTGAGAACTATGCCACAAGCAAGGATGGCTATGAACAAACGTATGCCTGGGCAGTCTTTGTCCCGTGGATCTCCTTTGGTTCACTATTCCTGTACAGAATTCCAGTCGATTGTCTGTCCCTTTTCCTTCTCGCGCTGCGATTGCTTCCGACAATGATAAAAACTGCAACCGAGCATTTCACACGCCCTCGATTGGTGATCGTTACTAGCGAAGTCCACTTCTGGTCCAAAATTGCAAACAATCCGAGCGGTCTCTTAGACGGCGACAAGAATATCTACAAGACTCTGAGTAGCAAGGAGTATTTTGACAAACAGTACGCAATGGCAATCTCTCAATACTATCCCTTGCTTCTCACCTCGATACACTCCAGCTTCTCTTCTAGATACTATGATACGAAGCGTCGGTAAATCGCATATTTTGGTCAAACCCACAATTCACCGTCACACAGTTCTCGATGTCGTTTTCCATCGCCCACTGGACGAAAGACTCGGCGCTGCTTCTCCCGTAGTCTTAAACTCAATTCCGAGCTTTGCTACTCAGATATATTTCGTGAGGTGTCTGGGATAAGCTGAGTAAATATATGGTTCATGCAAATGGCACTCGCGCGAACGGCAGAGCAGGATAGTAGGCAGCTTCTGTATGCTGCCTTGACTCGAGCTGGCAAGGAAGATGATATGTTCCGCGGGGCGTATCTCTCGGATACGCAGATTTCCGAGGCGAGCGATTTTGTGCTTGAGTCGCGTGAGTTGCAGAGTAAGCTCTGGGTACGTTGACCGCATTCGTAATTTGTTCATTTGTGTCAAAAGTCTGATTTTGATATGCGTAGGTAGAGGTTGTGGATATTCTCAATCAGGTTGATCCACGTGTCGATCAGATCGTCCAGAAGTATCTTGTTGGTGGATAGAGTATTATAAACCTGCGTTCATTTTTGTCTTGTTCGTCGAAGATTCCGTCCATACTTACATTAAAAAAATCTCTCTTCACCAAAGTGTTTGATTGCGACACCGTCGAGGAACTGGATACATTGAAAACGCCTAATGTTGTTGTTGTTGTTGTTGTGTTCCTATTATTATTCAAGAGCGACTACATGGGATTTTAGGTGTATGTCCGCTCCTACAGTCTGTATGGATAATTACTGCCGGACACTCGTGATGGATACTCTGGCCAGACACCTTTTCAAGTGTGCCGGTTACGCCTCGTAGCTACTTTTACTACAATTTGATCCGTTGGAGTTCGTACTACTTGATTACTAAGGTCCCATACTATCTGCCGTTAATGTGCCGTCCCTGCTTATATCCATCTTTGATTTCAACACTGCTTCCCTATCACTTAACCATTGTCAGTACCAATCAAGCTTCTTTTTGGCTCGATCTATCCCTTGCCCAGATTCTTCCATTCCCACAGAGTCAAGCATCACATGCCGCGACCTTCTTGAGAATTGGCCTCTACAGCTGATCAGCCAGGACTTACAGTGAGGGTACAGTGAGGGGGTCTTATCAACTCAATACTTTGGCCCACCCCAAACCTTGACTTGTTTTTTTTGACGGTTACTTCCAAACCCACCCACACCATGGCTCGCTTGGTTTAACAGGTACAGTTTTTCCCCTCCCAGCTGCTGTGCCAGGCAACCCTTTCCTTTTCTGTCCAGACAGAAGCAAGGTGATCACAGTGTTACATAAACCCTACATGTCAATGGTGTTTCCATGGGCAGCCTGACCTACAAAGCCTTCCAATAGCACGTGATGGATGGTGGCTTCCTGGCAGTGTTGAAATAACCCATATGGTGTCTAATGTGTTGTCCATGTAGGCACACTCAGCCAGGAGTTGAACCCCCAACCTTGTACTTGGAGAGTCATGTCACCCCCCTGGGGACTGCAATGGTGCCAGCTGCGCCACTGCAGCCCCCAGCGCCTAATGTGGCTGTGGCAGGGATGGGTGAGGATGGGTGCAATTACAATGGGTCTATATGCAAAATATAAGGCCAGGGGCAAAATAGGGGGGGGGGACTCCTGCATATGGAAAGGCAGGGGCAGGATAAACTGTAGCAGAGGCTGCATGGGGGAATGCTTCTTGATCCTAAATGCCCATCTCCCCTTCCGGGGTCCTGGTAGTTATGGACATAGTTAGCGTAGAAAACATCCACTTGACACGCAACCAGCGTGTGTTGTATCAGAAACCCCCTTTCTGCTCCCTCCTCTGCTTCCCCTCTGCCTCTCACTTTGATTCAATGACTCCTGTAGTTTGCATGATGTCTCAAAGACTCTCCAATGGGGGTTCCACTTTGGGTGGGCCCCCCTGGCACCCCTCCTCTCTCCTGTCCCATTCCGACCTCAAGTCCCTCTTAGCAGTTGATTCAGGCACAATCAAGTCCATCTCTGATGCTAGATGCTGGCTCGAGTTGCAGGGCTGGATTCTGGTGGCATAACCCTATGACAGGACAAAACTGGCCAATGTGCTTGTCACAGCCACCCTGGCCCCAAAGACCCCAGACCTGAGGAATGCGGCGTTGGCGGTGGCCTTCATCTTGGAGGCTGATGTACTGGACCAAGCCTCCTCACCATTGGCTGATGCAGTAGCGTCCAAGGCACTCGGTAAGTTCTCTGACATTGTTGACAAGCTGAACTCCTCTGTAGATTTTATTGCGGCCAGTGACACCAGTTGTACCGAGGCAACTGTTGCTATAGGTTCAGCAGCCAAGGACCTTGACTGTATTGCCAGAACCCTCTAGTTGGCGGTGCCCAAGTTCCCACCCCTGGCCTTGACTCAGGCCAAGCCCCCGATCACCTGGGCAGACGTCACCAGGGCTGCCGGCTGTAAGGGGACATCCCTTCTGAGCCTATACATCCCTTTCCCTTCTATGCATTCACTCTCCCTCTTCCTTTTTCCTT
>JAGDQM010042261.1:0-10596 GCA_017580835.1 Termitomyces bulborhizus | reverse complement strand
TCTGCCAGGTGCATAGTTAGCTACTGTTGTCATATGTGTTATATCTAATATACTTTGGATCCCCCTCTGCCAGTTGTGTGAGTTCCACAGCTCCCTGAGGTTGCCCTTACAGGTTCATGATTTTTGACTGCCACAATTGATCATTGTCGATTTGTTTTACTGAAGGAAATTTAGTATGCTAAGTCACTTTTATTCACCGGGGTTCATAGGAACTGATGATGTGAGTGAACCTTCAAAAGCTTTACTGCTTACTCATTCTTCAACCTTGACTGTCTCTGGATTTCTTGGATCTGCCACAGCTTGGACTGCAAACTTTGTCTCCTTCTACCACTGTTGCCTCTCAAGTTCAGATACCTGACTTGGACTCTCTGGAATCCCTGTTGATTTCTGCAAACCCTTTCAGTTTAATTTTGGGTGTGGTACTCAGTAGCACCCTTGCAGAAAGGATCTTCCACAACCCCAAAATATAGAGGGGGGCTGATGGTGATAATAGCAACCTCAGAGATGCAGAAGCCATGAGATGAGTTGCAGATAAGGGCAAGTTTAAAGCTAATGGCAAAGAGCTCAACCTCTATCCCTGAGATCAGAATGTAGATGTCATGCCCAAATATTTGTCTGAGAGGTTAGATTCTGCAACGCGTATTGCGTTGAGAGATACCATTGCTCATGAGGATGAACTGCTCTTCCTCCCTTTATTTGATCACGCTTCCCTAGATTTGAGCCTGAAAGTAGACCTTTGATTCTCCAAGATATGGGATGCTTCCCTGTCCGCGATCCCCCATAGAAACATGTTTAGCGGGCCCCCTGCTTGTAACTGAGAATAATACCTCGGATCCATGACATATGCTCTTGCTCACTTATTACCCTCCCCCTTTCCACATAAAACCGCCAGCTCTTGTATAATTATGTATGCAAACGCGACGATCACAATGCTTTGATTCCTCTTCGCACATCCCCGAATTTGCACTGATCCGCTGCTTACCAGTCATTCCTGACCAGGCTCGCGTTATCCTTTCTTCAACACTATCAAGGGCGTCAACATATCAAGAGAGTAGCATTGAGCGGACACCTCACTGCATCAAGTCTCCTGACAACCAGTAAACTCTAGTGTATCCATCCCAAGGCTCCGATGCCATCCTCACGGATCGCAATTCTCCATCTGAAGAGCTTGTGTTCACTGTTGGCTAGGAAGAAGGATGTAGCGTAGCGAATAAAGGTGGCAAGTGCCTTGTTGTTAAGGCCTTTGGGTTGCTTGAAGTGGTTCACCAGACCCTCTCAATCTCCCCTAATGTAACATTAATTCGCTCGGGGACTTTGTCTACCTGCCCGCCCCACCCACAGGCCCACGGCCTCACTTGGGTACGAACCCTATACGACAGCACCAAGCAAGTGGACGTTACTCTCCGGTTGCCGATTGTCATTACGGCCTACGCGCGCCCGCAACTGGTTATCACCGCCCGACATCCATTTTCGTATGAACAGAACCGCGAGTGTATACTTATTTCTATTGCTCATTTCCCTTTTCTGCTGCCTGACCATTCCAGAGCATATTTGCGGCGTTCAAGTGGATCGGCATGGAGTAAACAAAAATCATCTATACTTACATGTGCTTCCATGCTTTAAGCAAACGTGACAAGGTAGAACTGAATGCACAGGATATTCAGCTCAATGCGTCAAACCCCGTAGTTGCTGACAGGGTTAGAGTGAATGGATGCGTAATGCCAATTACCAACTGCTGGTTATCTCAGAGCAAGGCAAGGGGATACACTGATGTGAAGAGCAGAGCATTTCATAGTCTGGGTTTATCGAGAACTCGGCCAGGCACACAGTAAGCTCATCGCCCAAACCCGTATCAGATCGCGACTACTCTTTTGCCGATTATTCCAAAAATCGAAATCATCTTGAAGTACATACTTGGATGTATTCTGTGAACGGGCAACGCTGGTCCTGTTTGCCTGTGTGTCCGTTGTACAGTTTCCATCCGTTGAGAGCTGTCCGCCTACCCTCTAACCAAGGTTGCAGAGTGTCGCAGCTTCGCCCTCAATACGTGATGGATAGATAAACGTCAGCTCCGGATACACGCAATAAATTTCTGTCGCGTATATGTACTCACTATGGAATGAGGACAGTGTGGGTCCTGCTGCCACTTCTCTGAGGGCGACCGGAATTTCTCCCTCCAAGCTCGTCTCTGATCATTCCGCTGTATCCTCCAATACTACCTGCACCTTCACGAACATTGCCTGCAGCCGCCGGTACGGTGTCACGCTTCCCCGCCCTCTTCAGCGTCCTCGAGATCACACATCATGTCCCAAGGAATATATGTGCGACAATGTACAAATTCATTGATTGATGCGGGGGTGTCTATAGCATGCGCAGGAAATGCGATACCAATGAGATCTAATACATGATGGGGAGACAAGTGATTCATGCAATAACCACAGAGGATGAAATTAACGACATATTCAAGACAGGTTTCGTCCGATGACATACATCCATGTCGTGAATCAAATTTTTTGGATTTTCTTCTTCGATACAATCTATCTTGCTTACACTGGCCGAGTAAGAGCCAACTACTGTTGGCGAACCTGCGATCATGTCGAATTATTTCTCCGTTGTCTCCGGTTGATCTATTTTTGTGATGTTCACCTGGAGTGGGTCCAGAGCGGTTGCAGATCAGCAATCCAACGGCGCATCCGTGTCTGGAATACAGAGTCTGACTCGTCCACAATGTATTCGTCCCCATCATCATCAGAGCTTTCCTCCCCGTCGTCGCAATTAGGGATGCAAGTGGCAGAGTCCGTAGGTCGTCAACCGACTTCGTCAATGTCCCAAGAATAAGCTCCCGGACGCAATTTAGGTACCGGGTGTTCATTGCTGCCGCAAGACAATTTTTGAGTTTCACCTCCTTTGTCAGAGGCTAGGTTTCCTAAGAAATCTGGAGGAACTCTCCATTTCTTCCACATCTGGTACGTGCCACGATAGCAAAGATCAGCGCTGAAGTATTTGTTGTGATATGGCTCGTGTCCTTCTTCTGTGTCGACCCTGGAAATAAATTGCTCGTGCTTCGTGATCTTCTCATACAGGTCGATGAGAGCTTAATGTGGCTAGACGTGGAGACGTAAAACCGGCAAGGTGGTATAAGGGAAAACATGCTTCTGTGGCAGGTTATCACCGTCGAGACGATTGATGGTACCCTCCATCCCGAGTAAAGGAACAAAAACATATTCAAAGGGGTCCTTGCCTTTATATGCAGTCTAATGTAACCCATCAACCCATTATAAGCTCCGTCACGGAAGATAATTGGAGTCATACCTCAGTTGGATTTTCAATAATAAAATCTGTATTGGTTATGAATTCAAGTAGCGAGGCATCGATTGGAAGCAAAGCCCACAGACCCGACTCAAACATGCGACGAAGCTCTATTGTTACTGACGAAAATTCAGGTTGGACCTTAACCTTATAACAAGTGCCCGCTCACAATATATTGTGTTTGCCCCAGAGCTAAAATCTAGAGTTCCTTATCTCAGTCCCCATGCGTACTCGAGTCTTATCAACTTCCAAAAGATCTGGTGAAAGTGATGTGAGAGAATTCGGCGCACATTGCTTGGATCACAAAACTCACCATAAAGGAATAGGCGATATTCCGACATATATGTAACATAATGAGAGTAAACTAGGGAATAACGGTACACACGTCGTTTTCGTGACTCTTGATCTCCTGCCGAGTCTGGTACCGAACCCTTGTATTGGTTCTGCTTTCACTTCTCGAAGGACGACCAGGATTCCTCCTTTCGAGCTCATCACTTGACATTCCACTGTAACCTCCATTACTGCTTGTATCTTTACGAGCGTTTCCTGCAGCCGCCAGCCCAGTATCACCTTCCTTGTCATTCGCGCCCTCTTCAGGATCCTCGAGGTCTTTGTTCGTGCGAGTTCTATCTCCTTTGAAACTTGACGGCTTTGAGGCCTTAATCTACTTGTTATATATAGTGCCAAAGGAATTGAGCAAGGTCCGATTGACATGCATGCGATCCTCTGCGAGTTCCATTATATCCGCTCTGGCAAGACACAGTTTTGTACCAAATTGAAGAGGACAAAGTGAGGTTTGATGTACGACTCCATTAGAAGCTGCAGCGTATCGTAAGGAGGAAAGTGCACTGTTACGTCATCTATGGATATCTTCTCGTGAACTTTGTCTTCTTGAAACCGCAGGATAGGTCGTTTCAATGTCGGGAAGGAAAGGAAAGGATATCGGAAGCTTCTTTTTTGATCATAGATTTCTTAAATTCAGGTAAGATTGAACTTAAAGAAGAAGACACAGACCACGTACATTCAGCCGGTTGCGATTTGAAAATTTCGTTTGAGCCATGTTTTTATGTAGTCATAGTCGAGTATCGATGCCCACTGATCGTTGTCGAAAGAAAGATGCAGTGAGGCATCCACTGACAGTCTTCAGGCCAATGAACAAATATGAACCGAGAACCGGCACGTATGGTTGGTTGATCATGTGCTGCTCCGTGTTCAAATTCGGTTGATTGTACTTGAGTCCCCAAGGAAATTCCAATTGTTCGTACCATGGATGAGCAATCATTGTCAAGAGAGCATAAGTGTTAGACTCACTATATTATCATCATTGTCAACGATGCCTTTGGGGATGATATGACACGTTTGGAACGTCGCATCGAGATCCGTCATCAGAGATAGCAAGCAGATCCCCTTGACTCGATCCTTAAGTTGTAGTTTCGGAGCTGCCACACGAGCAGCTTCTTTCACAGCTGTATTTTGTTGAGTTGAAAGCGATTTTGTGGCAATACGCTTTTTTGGTGTGACGACATCAAGACCAGCGACATGGTTGTCCTCGGATCCGGGTTCCTCGTCAGAGGTCTTGTCGTCGGATGACTCGTCCGATGATCGATAGCTGTGGGAAGGAAGGACGTTGACACAGTCTTCGCACTTACACTTGCTGCACCGGCCAACACTCTGGATCATCCTGCACTGCTGACAGGAACAGGAGTCGCAGAACTCGTAAGACAAGGTAGTGGACACTTTGGAAGTTTCGTGACTTTTCGGGGCCATCTCTGAAGGACGACTGGGCATGAGGGGAATGATACGTTAGAGCCTGAATGGGTGAGAGTCGACAATCATTATCAGGTCGCTTCGAGTTACACGTGTTAGATTCCGTATATGAAAAAAAAACAAAAGAAAAACTAGGGTGGCATGAGCTGCTTGTGGGCGTAGAGAAAACACAGGGGAGGAAGAGAAGAGGACTTGGTTTCAGGGCGGAATTTTCAGTGACTCCGAATCGTCGTTTTGAATCGCACATGATCTGTTTGTGGGCATCGGGATAATACAAGAGACTTGAATCCAACACATCGTATCGAGCGAGACCTCGTTGTCTATTCAGCGAGTCACAGAGAACATATGCATAGACTTTCGGCTGTTCGTTGAAAACAGGAATAAAAACGAACTACACATATCCATCATGAGGGTGATGTGGTCAGGGTTGTGTTTTCTCCGAAAAGCATAAGCGTGGATCCACAGTCCATCCCTTTTCGAATCAGAAGTATTTCCATTGTTCAAACGTATAACATCATCACGCCTGAATAATGGGCGAGGGCCTCCAAAATAGTGTCAATCTGAACGTCGGCCGTCCAGAGTCCTCTACAGCCGGTAAATTATCAAAGTAGCACTGGCGCCAGCTGTTACAATGTTACAATTGTGTTATCTACCTCCGCCAAATTATTAGCTAAGGACACGTCTATAACGACCCGCCTCGGTAGACCTAGTAAAAGTGACGGAATGACTATGAGTAAGTACGTAAAATGGGCAAGTACAGTATATAATCAGATGCCCAGCGAGTTGAAGGACGAGAATGCGTTTGATATCATAGATGTCTTGAGTATCATTGACCTCCTTCCTGTCCTGAATTCGAAACGTGTTGGGCCGCTTGACGACTGAAGGCGAATCAACACAGCTCAACAACGATGCCGTAGGAAAAGGATGAAATGTAGAGTAGAATAGCGGATATCAGTGAGAGGGCCTGTCTATCATTAATACACACCGAAACAGTGTCAAAAGACATCAAATGACGACGCATTTACTCCGTTGTTTGATTTTTTTGCCCCACTTTCCTTTCAGGCTTTCTCGTAGTGCTAGGTTAAATACGTCCTGAACTCCCCGCCCTGTCTTCGCAGAGCATTCAACGTATTTGGCGCCAATTTCTCTCGCCACATTCCCGCCTTGTTCCGGCGTTATTGGCGCCTGTCCCTGAGCACTCAACATCCTTTTTGTTTGATCGTCCGACCGTAGATCAGTCTTCGTTCCAACAAGAATTAGCGGTGTCCCTTCGCAAAAGTGCGCAACTTCAGGGTACCACTATCATAGGGTGAGTATATACGCAATAGAAGGGCAAATCGGCAATCACTTTGTCCTGAACATTGGCAAGACTTGTGGGAAAGTCGATTGAGAACACAATGAGAATAACATCACTCTCAGGGTAACTCAACGGCCGAAGCCGGTCGTATTCTTCTTGTCCTGCGGTATCCCAAAGTGCCAGCTCTATCTCCTTTCCTTCAAATGGAACTTGTGTAACATAATTCTCAAATACTGTCGGGATATACGCCTGTGGATCACGCGAGCCAATAATTAAAACCTCGAAGTTCGAATAAATACAGCTTACCTCTGGGAACCGATTCTCAGCATACACAATCAAAAGACACGTCTTCCCGCAGCCACCTTGACACAATTGATGAGCTCAACACGGCACATGTGAGTTTGATAGCCCTCGCACCATCACCAACCACCACGAGCTTTCGCTTGATGTCCGGCCTGCGTGAAAGGTTTCCCGATTGGCTTGTTGGGTATGAAGTTTCCATAGATTAGGATGGTATATTTGCACAACGGCGAGAGGTATATACGATGGAAGATATGAGTGGTTGAACCTGAAGTAACGTTGACGTCCCCAGTGGCTGCCGCCGGCGAGAGGTCAACATGAATGGTTGCCGAATCACGTGGCCGCTTCTGGTTTTTATGCCCACCATCTTCTGGCCCTTCGATGTGAAGCACTCTGGCTTTTGCTATGGCTGGAATACCCCTTCCGTCTGTATAGCCGGCGTACTTGAGGTATCTACGGTATGTTGAGCTTGTATACGTGAACTTTCGTTTTGAGTTCAACTTGATAAGGAACAAGAGGCCAAGGAATCATTGAAAGCCCTGCATCGTTCAGTTCAGTGGAGATTTCTCGCAGAATCGTGTGGCAGTGAGCCTGTAATACTAGGAAAATGTGTGTTTGGTAATGAAAATGCTCGCTCGAAACGACCTATACCTTTTCTTCAATTACGAAACTGCGGGTACGCCTCAGATCCGTCTGTTTCTCTTCCAATACATAAGTGATCATTATCGTAGAAACCATACACTAATCTATTACTATCGACATCAGTTGAATACCTTGCGTTTCTATACACTCGACATTCCAAAACATAGTATCCCTCACCGTGCTGCCGTTGAAGACTCCGCATATCTGGCCTCTGCGCTCCATGATTTCACAGCCCCGAAGAAAGATCAATTTGTAACGAGCATCACCGACGTGGTTTTAAACCAGGTATTTACACTTTCATCATCATCGGTGCGGTTACAATAAGGTTATGGCAGTTCAATTCATCTAAATCCTTAGAGAAAGCTCTTAGCCAGCCGCACAGAATGAAAGGACCGAAACTATCGAACAACTTCATTTCAATGGGGTCACTTCTTTTGCAGTTTTTTGCCCGTGTTTCGTTTATCTTGTCGATGTTCTGCAATCTTCCGATTGTGCCTTCGCCTTCGTACTTTCTCTTGAAGGACGTTTCAGCCACGGGTAAGTTCCTATCTAGAGATCCTCTTTGATGCCGAGGATGGCTTTTAGTCCAGCAGATGGACGTCAGAGCCGAGCAGATGGATTTCTTCGTATCTGAGGTTGGGTCGTTGCGTCGGCGCGCATCAACGCCCATCCACATCTACTGTGGTCGATATACAAAGTTTGTTATTCATCTTCATCTGGTCAACTTCTATGCCTGAAGAAGGATGCAGCTTTTTTAATGCAGTATGGTTAATATTAAATGATATCATTATGGGTGTCGCGCTCGGTTCTTTCATTTGTGAAAATCACGTCGTTCTTGCGAGGCTATTGGTTGAGACGGCTGAGGTCAATCTGGGCCGATTCCTCATCTTTCAATGCCGCTGACGAGACGAAAGGACTCCTTGGTTAATCGGGTGCAGTGGACCTTGCAATGGCTTGATTCGTGGCCTGCTGGCCTGAAGCTGAATACGGAGCTGAGTCGCTTTTATTCGCATACCTTCATCGGTTTGGTGACGGTATGGTGCGGTGCGTTTTTGGCTCTAGCCTCATGAGCACTCATCATTCTCATGCTTCGCAGGGTTTCTTCAGCAAGGGGCGCCTTACCTGCCTATGGGGATTTATGTCATTGGCGTTTTAAGCAGCGGAGGGATAACGATCGCGATTTCGTTACTTCTCGATATGCTGGCTATCCTTACAACCCATATCCACATATGCTACGCCTTGTCAAGGGCTGTCTATCAGCGAATGTTGAAGACAGCAGGCTCTTTGTGGAATCTTTTCAGAGGTGGGTTTCCATATACAATTGTGTAAGGATTATCTTTTTTTCCTGACGATATCCCCCAGGGAAGCGATACAACGTCCTGCGCAACCGGACAGACTCGTGGGAATATGATATTGACCAACTCTTGTTCGGTACCATTTTCTTCACGCTTCTGGCATTCCTGTTTCCGACGGTGCTAGTTTATTACTCTTTATTTGCTCTGGTATGTGTTAATCGAGTACGCCACTTTCGCTGATCGCTGATTCGACGAAAAAGTTGCGTCTCTGTATCCTTGTGATACAAGCGAGCTTACAGACCCTCCTTGCGCTCATGAACCATTTCCCTCTCTTCGCTCTGATGCTTCGGGTGAAAGATCCCTGGCGACTCCCAGGTGTGTCCTTTGTCAAGAAATATGTCATTCTTCAGTCAACCAATTATCAGGTGGTATTTACTTCGCCCTAGAAGAATCTCCAGGCTCAGAGACACCTTATATCGTTATTAAAGTAGGCGCTTCTTCAATCATTCCGTGCTACCCATCCTCAATAGATGCACACGCGCAGAACCAGCCTGTGCCAATGTCGGCCATCTTTTTCCAGTACAGTGAGTTCCTCGTTCGCGCCTTGGGGTAAAGAATTGCCCCTGATGTGAAGTCCTTTCAGCTGAGCTGCTTTCCCGACTTGCAAGGCATTACAACCCGTTGCGTCAACTTTGGTGTTTGCTCTCTGGGCAACATCTTGCGGCCATCCCTCAGTACTCAATACGCTATAATAAGATATCAATGTGTAGTAACAACTGAGTTGGGAAAGATCAAGTCATGGCCTACGTCCTACATAAGAATGAGAATCGAAAGGAGAGTATTTTATCACAAAACTTCAATGGCCACTCAATCGACTGAAGGTAGGTGTCGTCATTTTCTTGACAACAAACCTTTTTTATCTTCCAAAGCCGTGTTAAGAAGGTCCTTGAAATGTCGAATTGTGCGTTCTTGAGCATTGAAAAAGAGAAACATCTAAAACGACATGAATTCAATGGAGATCAATGAGCGTACAATGGGTACTGACATCTATGTCGATTGCATAGACCATCTCCGTTAACGCCGTAATAAGCAAGGAGTGGTGCAAGTGCCTCCTTGGGAATGGAGCCGAATATTCCAAGAGCATCGTCACCGTCACCTGAGTCGTGGCAAGCAAATGAAACGAGGTTATCGACTACCAACGGCCTCGTATCCTTTCATTCTTCGTTGCAAAGATGAGTGAGGATCTTGACGCAATATTCTTCTGATCATGAAGTATCTGATCAACGGATCGTGGCGTCAAGAAACTGGTTTTGTTCAGAAGAGCCATCGGCAAGGTTCGTGCCGCAACAGCCCCGACCTTCAAGTGTAACTCGGGCGTTTGGCAGATTCTTTTACCAGAACTAGCGAAGATTTCCAGGGACGTTATTTGAGAATAACGCGCGACCAAAACCATCATCTCACCTTTCCATCCTCAATGGCGGAGTGCGTATCTTGGACAACAATTTTCAAGAATCGCGTGAGAGATGTCGAGCCGGTGCCTCGACCAACGTCGACTACCACACCCCAGATCCCACTGGAAGTCCCGACCAATCATACGCTGTCGAAACGATATGAGCAGTGTACTATACGGACAATCTGATGTATGAACGACAGTCCTTTGGATCGCGTCAGCTGGCTGTAAGGCCCTGGACACCTCGCATTCCAATGTGAAATTGATGAGCTCTCATTTCATCACGAGCCCAGAATCCCATATAGTTTCTGTGGTATGAAAAGCTCTGGAAAATGGCGACTTGTTTGGATCACTAGATTTGGCAGTGGCTGGTGTCTCCCAAGCATAAGCCGATGCTTTGAAAGCCTCGTCAAGACTATGGTCATCATTAAGAAGTAATATATCTTTTTTTTTTTTTTTTTTTTTTTTTTTTTTTTGGGGTGTAGTGTTTTTTGTTGGGGTGTGGCGACACGGTCTCCTCCCCCCCGCTCCGTCAG
>JAGDQM010042260.1:0-10629 GCA_017580835.1 Termitomyces bulborhizus | reverse complement strand
GTCATAATGCATAGGTTCTGAGGCAGTCCAGATCCTATGCATTATGAGCAAGTCTACTGTAGTCAACTTGGCTAAGTCATCAGACAATCTCTTCTCCATTGATATATTGTTTGTTTTTGTTATACAGCTTTACATAACCAGGGCCTACTTACCACATATAACATTAGTCATAGTTAGCTACCAATTGTAGTATATAAGCTGGTCTGCAGGATAGAATATTCTCAGACCAAACAATAGTAGTCTTCACCAGGTCTATTCATTGAACCAAACTGTAAGCTCCATAGCAATGATCTGAGCCCTCTGCTTGTTTCTCAACTGCTGCTTGCTGCCTTTGTGCTCGCTTGCTACCCCAGCTTGCTGTCATTGTGCTTGCTCACCACCTCTTGTGTCTTGCCAGCTTGGCCTTGTGTGTTTGGTATTCCACACCATGAGCGATCCCTTACAGTCACTTGTATCAGACTGAGATTTGATATACTTATATTCACTCATAGATTTTTAACACTTCTAACTTACATGCCCAAAGGATGCAAAAAATCATCCTCAGAGTACGTGGCCCTGATGCTTTAGCTTCAACCCTTGGGGCCAACACGCGTTCTCAATATACTCAACACAGAAAGCATTCAAAATAAAAAATACACGATATAACAATGTCTAGAATTTAAAGTCCTTCCCCTTTTTGACGTCTCGTTCTCTTTCCATCTTCTGTTTCTTCCTGGCCATCTCCTTTGCAACCATATCTGAAAAATCTTCCCTTCCAGGCACACCCGCAGAGCCTCGCGAATAAGCATCGTACTTTCGGCGAAGCTCTTCTTCGGTCAGTCCTTCCAGTTCACCCGCGTCGATCGAGACATCCACGCCATTGGCCTTGCGCTGCAATATTCCAGAGTCTCAATTTCGAACAATCACACCTAGTAGAGCAAAACACTGACCTTCGTCCCTCGTTCATCCCCAAGAACAGGTAGAGGTGCGCCCGAGACGGCGCTGACGTCGTATCCCCTTTCGCTGCCCATAAGCCCCCGGACTGATGTCTGTTTTTCGGGGACAACCTGATAAAGTGTGCGAGGGCCAGCATCCACAGCTTCTTGTATTGTACGGCCCTTGCGTAATTCCAAAAAGTCGGGAGTTTCGAGGCCACCAGCAACAGTGGAGACAACACTCGCCATCCCTGAAGGCGTTTCCATACCCGACGGCGTTTGTAGTCCGTCTGCAAATGTTGGCTCTGCTTCCTCCTCTTCCTCCTCTTCCGATTCGCTTTCTTCTTCTTCTTCCTCTGCAAAAACGTATTCAGCCAAATTGATGGAAGAAAAGGACGAAAACATAGATACCTTCTTCTGGTTCAAGTTCTCCCCAAGAGTTCTTGTCAATTGGTTCCCCCGCCTGCATCATGACGTTGACTGAGTCACAGAAAGCGAGATATTAAATCCGACTTACTCCTGAGTCTAATGCTTTGGGTAGAACACCAAAGACATCACCATAAAGAGGCCGGTTATATTCATCTAATGGCGGTTTTCCCCATCCACCAGGATGGAAACCCCACTGCGCGCTGAAAATTCCATACTTTCAACGTTTGCATAGTCAGCAAGGAACAGATACATACCCTTCAGGAATCGGGCAATTCAGCCCCGGTATCCTGAGCGTTGGATAACTTGGTGGTGGACCAAACCGCTGCATGCTGATCAACCACGGTGGTGGGGCAAGAGGAGGGATCGACAGCGCCTCGACTAATTCGGGCGACAAGTCTCCTGGTCTCTTCTCCTTGAGCGACGTCTCAAACTCCTTGCCTTCATAATACCTAAAGAGGGAAAAAGGAAAAATGAAAACGTTAACAGAAGAGCTAATCAGGGATTACTGACATTTCTCCAAAACCCGTCACTGGCGGCTTTGTCTGGAATTTGAAGAACGCATCATGCAGTTTCTGATAATCAATATCGACCTTTCCCATCTTTGGCTGCACCCTTTCGCGTGTCTTGGCCTTCAACGACATATTCGCCTCCTTTTCCTTCACCGCATCCCGCATCGTCGCAATGCCCGTGTCGGCAATATATGCAGGGAGCTGAAACGGAGGCTTCTCAATCCCACGCTTACCCTGCAAATAGTCCCTTTTCGCGCTCCAGTGTATAGGAATCGGGACCGTGTTGCGGTAACTTTTGAGGTGAAGAAGAAGCCGTGGATCGGAGGCGGTGACGTCTGTCCATTCGACGACTTCTGGCTTCTTGACGAGCTGCTTCAGCTCTGCGACCGTAAGCCTTGCCAACTTGCGTTGTTTTTTCTTTGAGAGAGGCTTCTTCTCTTCGTCAGAGTCCTCGCCGGACTCCATGTCATCGTCCGAGTAGATAACTTCGCCTTTTGTTGGCACCGGAACTTTTTCATCCTATACAGTTGAATCGAGCTTAAAAGATCCGAAAACTCATATGAATATGATGGTGGACGCACTGTATTCTCATCTGGGGGAAGCTGGAAGCGAGCAAATACGTCGGAGAAGGCTTCAAGGGTAGAGTCACTGAGCTCAAACTGCTCAGAGACGTACACAACATTGAAATTATCTGCATTTTCTTTCTTCGGGATGATATGTGTCTTCTCGGGCACATTCTGTACATTGCGCTCAGTACAAAACATATGTCACAATATGATTATAGCCATACCGTATTCACCTCTGCCTTTTTCTGCTTCGCTTTCAGCCTCCTCAGCTGATTCCTCGAACGAATCTTCACGCCCTGCCTTTCAAGAACACCATTCTCCGCTGTCGCGATCTGAGAGACCATGGGGGAGCAGGTACAAGGAGAGGTTTGAGAGTAAGAGCCGTGGGAAAATAGTCTGGATATAAATAACCCAATATATTTCTTACATCCTCGCTACATACACAATCTACGCTCAGAAAAGTCCAGCCAAATTAGCAAATGGATCTGTACCCTGCGATGCAGAGCTTGAGTTTGTAGTCGCACTCGGTGTGAGTGCCGGCGTCTGGGGTTTCTGCGGTTGTAATGTGTTACTAAATGCTGCTGTTCCCATTCCTGCTCCCACTGCAACAGGGCCCGTCGCCGTGGAGTTATTGCCAAAGTAATTAGGCGTTGGACGCTGGTGCTGATTGGGTCCAGGAGTACTCGGGAGCATGATGGAGGCGGGCGGGGTGGCAGTCACTGTCGGGGGCGTCATAGTTGGCCGTGCTATATTTGGTGCCCCGACACCGCTGCCCATAAGTAGACTCATGCCGTAGCCGCTGGGGTTTGTGTTTATAGGCATGACTGGCGCAGCTGGTTGTGGCACAGGGGAAACGGGAGCGGGAGCAGAAAACAGGCCGCTGAGGTCGCTGACACCTGTGCCGCCACCGAGAGAGACAGGATTCCGGATAGATGAGGAACTGTCGTCATCAAAGTCGATGAGGGAGAGGGCGTTGGCGGCACCTCCAGCGAACTCGGTGGGTATAGGATTGGATGCTGCTACGTAGTCACCCTTCTTGAATGCCTCGTAGCGGCTGAGGACAGTGTTTATCTGGTCGTTAATCTGAAGGAAGGTGTCTGCGAATTTGTAAGGACAGTTGTCACGACGGAGTATGATAGCTACTGACCTAGGGATTCCGGGTCATCGGTTTCCGCATCTGAGATCCATTTCTGAAGTTTGGGTCGGGCAGATGCGAGGATGGAGGACACTTGCTGTAAATTGATGAGAAGAATGTTTGCTTCGAATCTATAAAGCACGTACATCGTAAGCATCGCCCTGTGCGAATTGCTCGCGTCGTTGGGTATCGACATTATCAAGCATTTCGTTCAACAAGATTACCTTTTGTTCGAGCTTGTTGAGTTCAGTGAGGGCTTGGGTGCGATAATCAGGTTTAGCATCTGGATTTGCGCCAGCAAGAGACTTCATAAGCTCCTGTGCGGCAGCAAGGTCGCGGGGTGTTCCCCGCCGTATTAGCTCTTGTAGTTTTGCTGACTGTGCTTGACGATCCTCCTCCTCGAGTTCCTCTGCTGATTTGAGATTCTATAACGTGGTCGGTCAACACTAAGTTATCATGAGCACGACACAAGACGCACGGCGGTAGCATCGATGGATGGCTGATGGCGATTGGTGTCCCTGAAACGATAACCTTTGAAAGTCAAGAGTCTGTGCATGTCTCTTATATTGCCAAGGTCCTCTCGCCATCTAGATTCTACACATATGGTATTCTTCCAGGTATGTATGAGGTCAAGTATACGGGACATTACGGGGCCAGGGAAGGGGGGTGGACGCTCTGGGAAGCGTCTTACGAGTTCGTTAAGAAACTCTTTGGTGGAAACTTGGAGGTGGAAAGGGTAGCCGCACTGGCTCACGAGGGAGTCGAGAAGAGCAAGGGCGAGGATGGCAATGTGAGGATTGCGGTGGTTTGCGAGACGAGCGACCATGATGGCTGCTTCACGAGGACTATGAAATAATTAGAGGAGGAGTAGTTAAGTAAAGGAAGACAGACGTGTTCGCCTTCTTTGTGTTGATGAACTCTGCAACTTGAAGGTGAATTGCATAATTTGGTTCGTGAAGAGAAGGGTCGCATGCACGGCTGATGAGGATTTCCAGCGGCGATGCTCTGAGCCAGCTATTTGTTGTTGAACTAGACAACATTGAAGTAAGTTATAACTAGTTTAGAACTAATACAAATGACAAGCTAATAGAAATGGATTATTCTGTCACAAGCAACTAATATTCTAATAGAAATTATTATTCCGTCACACTGTCACATCCATGGTTCTCCCATTCAACCTCTGTGCACACCTCCAGAACGCCTTCCGCGCTCGCCACCAAAAGGTCGTCGTCGACCACAGCACACAGAACCTTGGCATCCTCTCCATCCTTCTTCGTGCTGGCTTCGTCTCCTCCGTCGTCCGCGGCACCGTCACTGCACCCGACCCAACCGAATTCCACACCGCAGGCAGCGCACAGCAGAGGATATGGGCTGACCTCAAATATCGCGACGAAAGACCCGTACTAAACCACATGGAGCTCGTCAGCAAACCAAGCAAACGTATATTCATGGATCCCACCGAGCTCCGTCTAATATGCTCAGGTCGGAGAGCACAGCAAGTCAAGCCTCTGGGTATGGGGGAGATTGCCGTCGTGCGCACAAGGGACAAGGAAAATCAGTGGCTAGAGGCTCGCGAAGCGTTGCAATTGGGGTTGTCAGGAGAAATCATCTGTCGCGCTCGGTGACACAAGTGTGTTTCTTTTTCATCTTCCGCGCCATCTCCAAAGCTGATTCCCTCTCACCAGAAAATTATTTGACTATTACATTCTATAATTTTATTAATCCAAAAAAAACATTCCACAACGACAAAGAGTTCATCAAAAGCCCTCCGAACCTTTAAACTAATTTTTTACTTTCAGAAGCTCTCAACTTCGTTGGCTTGTAATACGATCCATCTATTTCTTACAGTATATATGCATACAACGATCAAGCAGTAGCAAGCACTTCTGGCGCAATCCGTTGCTCTACCGCATTCAGCTTGCCTACCCAGTCACCTAGCCGCTGCGCTAGCATCCCAATCTGCTCTCGGGAAAGCACTCGTGGTTGTACCCAGGTGATATTGGCCTTTTGGTCAACTTGATCAAGCGAACCACGGATGAGCTTGAGACTACAAAAGGAGTATCAGCCTGCTAGTGCCTCACCACAAATTGCGCGCTATACCTCAAAGCCTTCATGACCAAATGCTCCACCTCGTCAACAGGTAGTCTTGTCTCCTCTGCTATCGTTTGGAAACTCATAGTCCTGTTATTTGCACTTCGCCTAAATACCGACTCAATGAGAGCCATGAGGCAAATTTTTTGACGCAGAAATGCATAGTTCTCTTGCAAAATCGGCTGCAGACACAAGTCCATTAGCGATGACGGTGATATAAAACGTCAATTTATCACCTCTTGCGGGAAGAGGGGTGCGAGCGCCTCAAACTTGCCAATGCTGCCCTCATTGAACGTGAACAGCAATTTTTTAATCCACTCATGTGGCGTCCCATTTAGCGCTTCCAATATTGGATGCATCAACTAACGCTATAGTTGAGCTAACGAAGTAATTGTAAAAGAACCAAGTGTACTCACTAGCTCGCCAAAGTTGTAGATAGTATCTCCTAGGAATGCAGATATGCCTAAGTCATGTGCCCTTCCCAACCTCTCTTCGGGCGTCATATTCGTTTCAGAATCCACACATGCAAGGTAAAGCAGCGAATGTTTATAGTAAGGAGCATACTCAGCCCGTGCCTATATTGCTGGTGAATCCTGGAGAGAAGGACACCAAACTTTTTGAGACGCACCTTGTAATAATCCGCCGCAACACCATAATACGCCGCATTGACACCATTATCCACACCTTCAAGTGTATCCAATATCTTCCACGCCGCATCCATGTCCGTCTTTGTCCCCTCTAGATCTCCATATAGCAGCTTCGCATGCGCAATCGTTGCCAGGAGAAGCACATGCGCCTCTTGCGACTTTTCCTTATCAATCCTTGACAACAACGATGTCAAGAATGCCAAGTGTGTTTGTGGATCTGACGCAAACAGAATGAACCTGAGCACACCATCACCAATACTCAATTGAAGGAGAGGAAAAAACGCACTATCGATCTCCTTTGAAATCTTAACGCCCATCTCCACGAGCCTCAGTTGATTTATCTTCCCCTCGAAATCCCTCACGAACCGCTCAAACACATCTACACGGTATGGCCTGCTCTGCTCATCATCAAAAAACGTCTTCAACTTCTGCGTCAGCTGATGCCACAACCTGTAGCTCATTATCAGCTTCTAGTTCATGTCAATAAGCCGGAACGCACTTTCGTGTGTGTAGGGTGCGGAAGGACTCGAAATACGGATGCAGGGCAGATGGGGTGGAAGAGA
Source organism: Termitomyces bulborhizus (assembly GCA_017580835.1). NCBI lineage: Eukaryota > Fungi > Basidiomycota > Agaricomycetes > Agaricales > Lyophyllaceae > Termitomyces > Termitomyces bulborhizus. Next base: position 3,775 of record JAGDQM010042260.1, on the reverse strand, counting down.
GCCCGGTGGCAATGAACTCGTCTAGCACGAGCTTTGGGGGGTTGGATGCGTCGACGGCCATTGCTGTTGAAGACATCGTGGTCAGTGGGTGAGGGGGACGCGTCAATTGTTTGTCCAATACAAATAACGCGCTGAGCGTGATCCACTCCATGTCCCATGGCGACCCCTTTCCTCGGAACATCGATTCGATAGATTTTCGTCTGTTCTCATGCCATATGCACCATGAAAGCTTGGATATCCGAGATAATGGGAATGGACGTCAAAGAGTTCTAGTACGACTGTCCGTTTACACTTCTAGATTGCCGCAAGAGGCGGCATAGGACGGATGCACCATCGTATTCATCCCCCGACTTCAGTGACTCTGACGTTGATTTCGGCCTTGCACGTTTCTCAGAACGGTAAGGTGGCTAGAAATGGCCAAGTGCCCTGTGCACAATCGTCCAACAATAAGACAAAAAGTACTTGGCTTACCGCTTTCGAGGATATCATTGACCAACTTACCCGGTTAAGTCGGACTGCGGCAATGAGGAAGAGATTCACACCCCTAAAAAGAAAGAAAGAGCAGGTCGTAGGTCGATAAGCTTATCGTTTCTATCATGATCGTCTTCCATCCTGTTCAAGGAAGCATTTACAATCATTTAATAGAGGACGTTCCACATCCCTCTGTAGGAACCCCTCATGGAGAGCATTGTCCTTGACCTATTCTTTGTCTCATTTGCCGTTTCTCTGTATCTCTACTTCAGGCGACGCAAGAATGCTGTGTGCTTATCCCTTCCACCTGGTCCTAGAAAGCTCCCAATCATAGGAAACCTCCTTGACATCCCAAAAAGCTTTGAATGGGTAACTTATCATAAATGGTGCCAGGAATTGGGTAACCGTTACTTCGACATATCCGCAGACGTGAGCGTTGACTAGGGTTTGCAAGGTTCGGATATCATTCAACTTGATATCCTAGGGACGACGATCATTGTCTTGGACAACGCGCAAGTGGCCATGGATTTGTTGGAAAAGAGGTCTTCGATATACTCCAGCAGGTTAGCCTCTATCGACACTTCCTCGTACAATCCTTAACACTTTTTTTTTTCAGAAAGAGGATGCCAATGATCAATGAATTGATGGGTTGGAATTTCAATGTTGCCTGGATGCCATATGGTCAGTCCGCCGCCCCGATTTAAGGAATGATTTCATATGATTCCGGTATTAGGCGATTACTGGTGAGTATCGACTTCTACCTCGCATTCTACTTTGCCGAGCGTTCGCTCGAAGGCGTCAACATCGACGATTACTACATCAGGAACTAAATGCCACCAATGCTATGCACTTCCGACCTTATGAGCTGAAGGCTACCCATGGTCTCCTCCGGGCTCTGTTAGAAACGCCAGATGACTTGGATAGCAATCTTAGACAGTTCGTAAATGATCTCTTTCTGTGTTGCAGAGCTGACATCATCTCAGGATGGCGGGCGAGACCATCATGGGATGGACGTATGGACTCAAGATAAAGCCAAAGAATGATCCCTACGTTGAGACCGCGGCCGTGGGCCTTCGTCCGCTCTTTGAAGCTGCTCTTCCGGGTGCTTTCATCGTTGATTCGATACCTATTCTGAAATACGTACCAGATTGGATGCCTTTCGCCGACTTCAAACGTAAAGCGAAGCGTTGGCGCAAGCTCGCCCTGGACATGGTCAATATTCCTTACGAGGCGGCTAAATGTGATATTGTACTTTTTTTTATATCTACGTTTCACGCGCTTGTTTTGCTTACGAGGTGGAAAGGAAAACGGAGTCGCTACCCCGTCTTTTACGTCAAGGAGCTTGCAGAATATGGATGAATCGCGTGATATCAAAGTGCAGGAACGCATCATCAAGTCGACGGCTGGAACGATGTACGCAGGTGAATTTGAAGTCTGTTGTGACGTCAGTAGCGCGACTCATCGGTTACCATCCCATCGCGACATCAGCTGGCTCTGATACTGTAATTTCACATCTGAAGAGTCCAAGCTTCCATTGACTATAGTTGAACAGACCGTATCAGTTATCGCATCATGCATCCTTGGCTTGATGGAGAATCCTGCAGTGCTTAAGAAGGCTCAGGAAGAGCTCGACCGAGTCATAGGTCCTAACCAGCTCCCGACGTTTGACGACGAGGACTCCTTGCCATATATCACTGCGATTACTAAAGAGACTTTGAGATGGAGAGAAGTCACCCCAGTTGGTACGGAAAGATGTATCTCGACTCGAGTCCTTTCATGATCAATATTCGAGCAGCTGTGCCGCACACTCTCGATATCGACGACGAATACATGGGATACAGGCTTCCCAAGGGTTCAGTTGTCATTCCCAATGTATGGTAGGCAACGTTGACGAGAACCAGCCCATGACAGTCAGTGACTTGACCTTGTGAAATAGGGCCATGCTCCATGACGAGAAGATCTATCCTCGACCATTCGAATTCAACCCAGATAGATTTATGAAAGACGGAAAGATAAATCTAGATGTCAAGGACCCGATACATGCAGCATTTGGATTCGGTCGACGGTAAGTGATCGTTTATCTTGTGTCCTTTCAAACCTGGTTCATCTATCTATAGGATATGTCCTGGACGTCACATGGCCCTTTCTGCCGCGTGGATTGCCATTGCTTCGATCCTTACCGTCTTCGACATCACAAAGGCCCGTGACAAGGACGGAAATATCATAGAACCATCTCATGAATATATTTCTGCACTAGTCTGGTGAGTTTTGAACTTTATCCATCAGTCAAATGTAGATATTCTCTTCTCACTCTGTCTAGTTTACCCCTTCCTTTCGAGTGTTCAATTACCCCGCGATCGAAACGGGCGGAAGCTTTGATTAGGGCGACGATCCATGAAGAATATTATTCCTAAATTTTCTTTTCAATCAGGATCTTTTGCCTCTAGAGAACTGCTATGTACCCCATTCCATCAATCATACAATCAAGATAGTCTTCGTCAAATGGAGTCAAGGGCCAATTGTATGTCACCTGAGATTTTCACTGAAACCAAATTTGGGGCCGCCACGTGCCATCCAAGTACCATCACAGCGCTCTCTTCTAAATCTCTCGTGTCCTTACCATTGAAAGCACTGGTATATAAGATCTCAAGGTGGCGCAACACGTGATGGGAACCTTCGTGTCGAGTCATTGACAACTACATAGTATTACCTCTGGAACAAAAAATGTACATAGGTTGTATGCTCAATCTCTCTTTTGCTTTCAAGTCTGAACCAATATAGGTTTCTTGAGACGGAGACTCTGGAATGCGGATCGAGTGTAGGACGCTGCTATCGTTGTAGGAAAAATTACTTTGACTGTGTGACGCCATCATTCAACCAGCATGACACCCGAAGCGGCAACGCGTTTTATTTGTTTGAAGTGCTGATCACATCATCATGGTCACGCACATCGCAATTTTCTGTCGCCCTCAACTGCGCTCAAAATTGCTGCCTGCTACTCTTATCTCAGATCATAATAGAGCTCACAGACGCCAAAAAATCTTCATGTACAGATAGCCGTACATTCGTCTATTAATCGAAATTCACATAATGACGGACCTTCCCTAAACGAACACAAGACCCGCACACCGTCGCTGGGATAATTTTCTGCAGATGTCTATGTCTGGAAAACATGGCCCTTGTATTTTTAAATCTCCTTCAAAGGCTATTCTATGAAAATGGATTTGACCAATCCGTCGTTATTGCCTTATTTTGTTGTCGTCTGCGGTGCGTTGGCCTCCTCCTGCCTCTCTGGGACGATTGG
>JAGDQM010042259.1:0-10684 GCA_017580835.1 Termitomyces bulborhizus | reverse complement strand
ATGACAATATTGTACTGCTCAAACCAGAGCTCTTTGCAGTCTGGGTACTTGAGGGTCTGGTGATCTAGGGTAAGGAAACCTCTATTCTGGCAGACATCCAGAAGGGCAACCAAGAGGGACTCTAGGAGGACATGGTGGCTAAGGTAGCTACCGCATTCAAGGCAGGTCGACTAACTGGGACTTGCTCAGTCCACAGTCAGGAATAGTGGTCAGATCAAGGGATCCTCACCTTCTGGGAGCATATCTATGTGCCAAACAATCTGGAGTTACATTAATGGATTGTAGAGCAGCATCATGACTCCAAGGTTGCAGGACACCCCAGACTGTGGAAGACTCTAGAGCTGGTATCACAGAACTACTGGTGGCCCCAGATGTCATAATATATTGGGACCTATACCAGCATGTGTGACATGTGCCTCTGGACTAAGCCCTCCCACTGAGCATCTATTGGTGAGCTGCACCCCCTTCCTATTCCCAATGACAGGTAGAGTGTGGTTTGAGTGGACTTCATCTCTGAGCTACCAGATGCCCATGGCTACAATGCTATTCTGGTGGCTGTGGACAGCATGGAGAAGAGAGTGCACTTCATTCCCACCACCACCACTTGCTCTGCTCTGGGCACAGCCAATTTGTACTGGAACAATATCAGGAAGCTCCATAGTCTCTCAGATGCCTTTGTGTCCGATCAGGGTCCTCAGTTTGTAGCAGAGTTTACTGGGGAGCTATACTGCCTACTGGGAATCAAGCTCCAGGCCTCCACAGCATACCATCCTCAGTCTGATGGCCAGACTGAGTGTGTCAACTAGGAGTTAGAACAGTACCTCTAGATTTTCTGCAACAAGCGACAGGATGACTGGGACAAACTCCTCCCAGATGCAGAGTTCCAGTACAACAATCATGTGCACTCTGCAATGCAGGCCACCCCCTTCATGCTAGACACTGGATGCAACCCTCACATGGGCTTTGAGCTATGCCAGCACCCTTCCCGGAATAAATCAGTGACAGAGTTTGTGGATCGCATGAAGGAGGCACAGGAGGAGGCCAGAGCAGTACTAGCCAAGGCCAAGGATGACATAGCCAGGTACTACAACCAATGCTGGACTCCAGTGCCAGAATACCACCTGGGAGACAAGGTCTACCTCGACGTAGAGGACATCCAGACTACATGCCCATCCAAGAAGCTCTCCCACAAGTTCCTTGGCCCATATATGGTACAGTGTGCAGTAGGGCCTCTGGCATATCACCTGCACCTGCCCTATTCAATGCAGAGCATCTATCCAGTCTTCCATGTAGTTAAGCTCCACCCTGCTGTCAATGACCTAATTCCAAGACATCACACAGCTCTGCTGCTACCACCAGTCATTGTGGATGATGAGGAGCACTATAAGATAGAGGCAATTTTGGACAGTTGCATCTTCCATCATAAGCTCTAGTACCAGGTGAAGTGGAAGGGCTATGGCTATGAGGAGGCATCCTGGAAGCCAGCTGAGGATGTCCAAGCACCACTCCAGGTGAAGGAATTCTATGAGTAACATCCAGGTGCTCCCAAGAACATCCAGGGCCTGTATACTCTTTCCCCAGCACTCTTCTAGTCTATTTGGCCATGCCACCACCCAGTACATCAAGGTGCTGTACCATAGGAGGGGGGTGATGTAAGGGGACAACCCCTAGGGACCATCCTTTCCTTTCCCTTTCCTTTTTCCCTTTCCTTTTCCCTTCTTTTCCCTTCTAGATATTATCTGTACATATTATGTCTGCATTACTAATCACCTGACATCATTCCCAAGGTCATCTGATCCTCTCCAGATCAGCTGATCCTTTCCTGATCACCTGGGTCATTACCAATCCATTCTCTGGCAATGTCCTATTTTTATTCCCACACTTCTTTTTCAGCGGCTTATGTGTACTATACAGTTGATTCCCATGCTTCTGGAGCCCCAGAAGCGTCCACATCCTAGCATAGGGACTCCTCAGACTTATTCTCTTTGGATATCCCTCTGCCAGGTAAGTAGCTAGCCCTGTACACTGTAGCTACCTGCTAATACAACTTTGGATATCCCTCTGCCAGTTATGTGAGTTCCACAGCTCTCTGAGGTTGCTCTTACACATGTAATAGACCTGGTTCTGAGCTCAAGGCACCCTGGAAAGACCCCACACAAGATTTGCACTGGATGAAAACCTGATGTGTCATACCTTAGACCATTTGGGTGCATCACCTGTGCAAAAATCCCTTCTGAAGATGGCAGTAGCAAGCTGGAAGTACGCTTGATTCAATGCATACTAGTAGGTTATTTTGGTGCTGGCAACTACAAGCTACTAAAATGCTCTACAGGCAGGATTTTTTGATCCTGCAATGTTATTTTTGTGGAGGGGCATGCTTACCAAACCTTGCCTGATGACAGGGGTGAGGTTGCTGCTAATTTATATGAAGTCTTCAATGTGGCCATGAACAATGCACCCCCCACTGAATTGGCTTCTCCCACATTGCCAACTCTGTCACCAGCTTCAACAGGTAATATGCCAGAACATATAATTATTGCTCTACTGACTACCATTGACCCTTGTAGGTCTGCTCAATTAACAGCCAGGGTTGCTGATAAAGCTACACCGCCTCCCAATGACATTTGACATTTCCAGAGTCATGTGGCTGCCATTACCAATCCACACTCTGACAATGTCCGAGTTTTTGTCTTTTTATTCCCACACTCTTTTTCAGTGGCTTATGTGTACTATACAGTTGTTTCCCATGCTTCTGGGGCCCCAGAAGCATCCACATCCTGGTATAGGGACTCCTTAGACTTATTCTCTTTAGATATCCCTCTGCTAGGTGAGTAGTTAGGCCTGTACACTGTAGCACATCTGCTAATACACTTTGGATATCCCTCTGCCAGCTGTGTGATTTCTACAGCTCTCTGAGGTTGCTCTTACAGCAGAATAAGTCTCTCCTGACTAATCTGGGTTTACCCAGTCAGTTGTGCCTCCCTGTCTGTCTCTGTCTTGCTTCTAGGGCCCCACAACTGCTGGCTACATCCTCCATCAGTCTTCCTTTGGCCCCTGGTCTGCTATACCTCCTACCCTTGCCTCAGGCTCTCCTCCTGCTCTGAACACTTTGACTCCTACTCAGGACAATGCCTATGCTCAGTTAGATGCTGTAGAACAGGGCCTTTTCACCTCTAACACCACCAAACTTGCTCTCAGTCAGTAGCTCTTTGCTATGCAGGCCCAGCTTCAAGAACTCATCTCAGCTATGCATTTGACATCTCTAGGGGTCACTGAGGACCCCTCTTCTCTCTCCCTCATGCCTCTCCCTTGTTGGTTTTGGACTCTTCTGCATCTGAGCCCCTCCTAGCAGTAGCTGTCACCCCACTGCCCCCCGCTATGCCAACAATCATGCCCAGGATGTCATCAGTCATTAAGGTAGCTCCTCCCCTCTCATTTGACAGCAATCAAGGCCAGGGCCGCCAGTTTCTGACTACCTGCAAGCTGTACATCAGTCTGAATACCTCTTCCTTCACTAATTTCACTCAGACAATCAAGTGGGCACTGTTGTACATGAACATGAGCTAAGCAGTGGATTTAGCACAGGAGATTTTGGAGAACAACGCACACATTTTCCCTGACTGGGCAGCATTTGAATCTTGATTCCTCTCTCAGTTTACGCACCTAGACAAAGCACAGCATGTAGCCCTCATACTTGAGGGGACCTCCTACTATCAGCAAGGACAGATCTTAGATGCTTACATTGACAGTTTCAAGCTGCTAGTCCAACACTCAGGTTTCCCTAGATCCTCATAGCTAGTCCTCTGTTTCTGCTGTGTATTAGACTCCACAATCTGCTGACAGATCAATAGTATGATGGAAGGTTGGCCCTGAGATAACAATATCAACCGTTGGATTGGAGCAGTGTGCCTCATCAATCAGAATGCTCATGTGGACTGCCAATTTGAGTCGTTCCATCTCTCTTGGCCTTGCTCACTGCTGCCAGCTCCCCCTTCTATATCTGCTACTTGCTGGGCCCCTACTCCTCTACCAGTCCCCATGGCTGCCCTGCTAGCATACTTCTATACCTTTCACTTCATCTGTAGCTCTAACAGCCAAGATCTCCATGGGCATATCTATGGACATTAATGCTAGCTAGAAGAAGGGAAGCATCCCCTCTTCTGTCTGCCACTACTGTGGACAGCCTGGTCACTGGGCCCACAACTGCCCTCAAGGGTTAGACATCCGCTGTCTGTCTGCTGAGGAGCATGGCACTCTCATCATGAAGCTTCTTGCAGCTAAAGACACATCAGAGGTTCCCTCCCCAGAACAATCCAAGTCAGCACCAGTTGAGAAGGAAGAGGAGGTGCCAGAGGATTTTTAGTACTGCAGTAGATGGACTGTATACCTCCACTGCTTAGCTCCAACAGATTTGCATGCCTGTCTATAAAATCAGATAATATAACTTCTGTTCTTGATTCATCAGCATGCAATTCAGTTGAAGCCTCACCATACATACTACCCTCTCCTCTCCCTCTCTCCCCTGAATAGCTGTCCTGCTCACATATTCCCCATTAGGAGTGCTGCCTCATTCTATATCCTGCTGCAGGTTGTCCATTACTCCTGCTTTAGACTTAGCAACAGTATACAAATACCTACCTTAGAGTGCTTCAAATCCTCTAATTCCAGCAGCTTGTCCTAATCAGTGACATCCTCTGGCCCCTCATACAATGCTTATGCAATAGCTGTGTCTTTGAACTTCACTGGTTTGACATTATTATCCTCTGGGTCTATAAGAGGGTATCCTTCATCTCCAGTGTCTGTCCCTTCATGATAGGCTGTCCACAGAGAATGTCTTTCCTTATACATGTCTAAGTGTAATGTGTTGTGTTACTTAGCCTTTCACATATGAGCTGTAAGTCAGAACCTGTCTATTGGATCTACCTATAGTGTGCAATAAAAAACTACTGAGATTATATAATTGTAATCTCATATACATATATAATAAATAATTATGTAATTCTTATTGTTATTTAAAATATGAGTATGTTAGTAACAAGTGGCCTTGTTACATCTTCCCCTCTTGAGACCATCAAGGTCTCATAAGTTGAGTAGCTCACCAGGAGCACAAGTAGCGATAGAGTGGGAACTAGCATCCCACCTATGCTTTATACTAGAGCACCTTTAGTGACTCCTACATTTCAATTCATAGTAGGATTGTAGATCCTACAAGTCCAAATGATTGGGCCAATCACTAATGGTGACTGCCAATCTACTATTCCAAGGGAAGTTTATATTCTCTTCACATGCATTGGCTTGCCAAGGTTCACTTGCTCGGGTGTCATATCAGCCCATCTTTCTATCACAGCATTGGCCACAGTGGCAGAGGTAACTTCAATAGTTAGAACTGTCTTGGCTGCCAGGGGTTTGGAAGCAGTAGTGTTGGCTGCAGCTTCACTGGGTGCCATATTGCCAGGTGGGTCTAAAGGCACTGCTCTAGCAGCTATAAGGGAATGATCTCATTCTGAGGTCTCCGACTCTAGTTCCAGCTTAGTTGTATGTATTACCTTTCTCTAGTTCATGGACTAACTGCTAGGGCCTGGCCTCTACTCTCTTCCATTGTCTTGATTGAGTCATCAGACTTCTATTTCTCCTTTGATATATTGTTGTCATATTGCTTATCATACTGGGGCCCACTTACTACACATAGTATTAGTCATAGCACAGCCACCAATGTAGTATATATAGCTGGTCTGCAGGATAGAATATTCTCAGACCAAACAATAGCAGTGTTCCTCAGGTCTATCCAGCAAACTGACTGTGAGCTCCTTTAGTGTTGTCCTCTTTACTTGTGTCCCTTTGTGCATATCAGCTTGCTTGCTGCTTCTACTTGCCTTTGCTCACTGTTGCCCCTGCTTGTCAGCCCTCTGCATGACCTTGCCTTGTGTAGATTATCCCATATTGTGAGTGCACCCTTACAGGTTGTCCAATCTCCTCACTGCCCACCTCTCTAGTTTGCAGCCCCTATTCTACCTCCTACCTTAGTTTGGGTTTACCCAGCTAAGTTCACAATCTCACCCTACCCCTCAACAAAGTACCTCCTATGCCTTACTCTCTCCTAGCAATGTCTCTGCTCCCCTGGCTGGTATCCCTGGTTTGGGTCTGAGTTGAATGCCTGCTTAGATGGCTGACTGGTTCTCTACTATGCAGCAGATACAGCTGACTCTTACAACCATCCTGAGCAGACTTGAGGCTCTAGAGTCTGGCCATGTTGTCACTGGTGCCCAAACTACTTTGTAGCGTAGTATGGCTGCTTCTGCTTCTTGTCCAGCTCCCCAGAGCAATGCCCTCCTTTGTCCTCTAAATCCCTCTACCATGCCTCCCTCTTGTATTCCATGATTGGTAGCATACTCTAATGCTAATGCTCCTCTGGCCATCCCCCAAGCTCAGGACTTGCCCTCTATGGATGGAAAGACCCCTTGTTATGAATGTGCGCTTGAGCTTCCTGACTCTCTTGTTGCCCACATTGTCGGTCATCAGGGGCAGGGCCTTAAACAAGCCCATGACATCTCCAGCTCTTGGCTGGCCACCTTTTTGGTGAGTCCAGCTGGGAACAGTGGTTGCCAGTTTGTCACTATTAGAGGCACTGATCAGCAGATTGGTCAAGTCCTTATGGTCTTTGGAAAGTGCATTGCTAAGTAGCATGTGCATGTACCTCTGAAGTAGCACTCAGGCAATGCTATGCTGGCCCCATCTCAGGATACCAAAAAGTCCACCCCTAAACCCTCTACCCAATCTTGGCAACTACCACCTTCTCCTCCTAGGTTGCCTATGCCAGATTTCTCCTCTTACTCTCTTACTCAGACTCAACTCCAACTCCAGCTCTGATTGCTACCCCTGCTACCCAGACCTCTGCCACTCCCACTCTGTGGACTCCAATATTGGTTGTGCTACCAATGCCAGCCAATATGGCAATGGACACCACCTTGCCAATGACCCTCTCTACTCCAGCATCTGATGCATCAACTCTGATAATCTAGTATAGTTTTGGTTATTACTCTGGAACTCCCTCAGCACTGCCTGCAGCTGATCTGCATTGCATTGAAACTGCCTCTCAGGGTGGTGGATCTGCACATTGTGGTGAAACTGCTCATCTATCTTGCCTTTATCAGGGACATTGAACACTGTTTGTTGAGGCGACAAACCTTGAGGGGGGGTAATGTAAGGGGACAATGTCATTCCAAGTTCTCTGACTCTAGTTCCAGCTTAGTCATATATATTACCTTTCTCTAGTTCATGGATTGACTGCCAGGGCCCAGCCTCTACTCCCTTCCATCAGTATTAGTTGTCTTGATTGAGTCATCAGACTTCTATTTCTCCTTTGATATATTATCATATCACTTAGCATACTGGGGCCTGCTTACTACACATAGTATTAGTCATAGCACAGCCACTGATGTAGTATATATAGCTAGTCTGCAGGATAGAATATCCTCAGACCAAATAATAGCAGTGTTTCCCAGGTCTACCCAGCAAACCAACTGTAAGCTCCTTTAACATCATCCTCTTTGCTTGTGTCCCTTTGTGTATATTGGCTTGCTTGCTGCTTCCACTTGCCTTTGCTCACTGTTGCCCCTGCTTGTCAGCCCTCTGCGTGACCTTGCCTTGTGTGGATTATCCTGCATTGTGAGCATGCCCTTACAGCAGCTGAGTCGCTTCCTAGAACAGAGGACATTGGAGGGAGTGATGAGCCCTCCTGGGAAGAGGTGTCCAAGGAGGATGCCAACTCATTATTGGAGTTCTGGTATTAGAACTCCCTCTCTGAATCTGACACAAGTAGGGACATTTCTGGCCTTATGGGTGGATGAACAGCACTGGTGGTCATTACTACCAATGGTTGTTTTATGGCAGCATCAACTGCTGCCCTGGGTCTATTTGCTAGATATTAGAACCTAGCTTCTTCTCTAAATTGAAGCCACTCACAATCAGTGAGTGGCACAAGCCCACAGGTTTCAAGCAGCTGAAAGAGAATGCAAAGGCATTCTTAGTCATTGAGGGTAGAGTAGTACTACCCATCATATCTCTGTAAGGTACAGTGGCTCAAAAAACTGTCCCAATGTTTCATACTTTTTGAAAGATGATATCAATTTTACTCTAATACATGAGGAGCAACACATTGTACAGTTGCTAACTGTAACCTGTGCCTAGAAAATACTAGGCCATAGCACCAACTTCTGAAGGCTCTGAGAGCTCTCTACTCTTAATTGCTACCAGGATCACCGAGATGAGGTTGGTCAACAATTTGAGTACCCTAATCATTACCTCTATTAGAAAAATCACTTCAATGTGGGCTGGACTTGAATTAGACAAGGACAATGGGAAATATGCAGATTAGGTATATGCAATGAAGCTCAAGCTCCCAATGGTGCAATTGGGGGATTATATTTTTGATCCACCCCACACATTACATATGAACTGTGTGCCTATCATGTATGGGCCTCTGACAGATGCCTAGCATGTTTGTTCGTGAAGTGTGCCCTGTTGCCATTGGAGCAGAAGTTATGTGCAGATGAGAAGGACCCTATTGTGCTGTGGGGATACCTGAAGAAGCACTATGGTAGAGCTGTTCCAGTCAAGCAAGTCTGACTCCTGCAAGAGGTACTCACCACAAAGTGTTCCCTATCCAAACTGCTTACAAAGACAGTTGATGCAATATATGAGAAGATTGACCATGCCTTTGACACAGGGGAAGTGACAAAAGAAGTACTATCTGCATTGTCTGATAAGGTGTTTTTCTTGTATCTGATCTATTATCTCCCAATATAACATGTGGTGCTATGTAGCCTTACTTGCATGTGCTGTAAGTCAGAACCTGTCTATTGGGTCTGCCTATAGTGTGCAAAATAAAACTATTGAGGTTACATAATTATAACCATATATATATATATATACTTTTAATATTATTTAATAATTTTATAATAATATAGTGGTAACTTGGTAATGAGTAGCCTTGTTACATCTCCCCCTCTTGAGACCCTCAAGGTCTCACAAAGCAGTTGATCACCAGGATTGATAGTGGTTAGGGGGTGGGAACTAGTATCCCACCCTTAATAGTTTACTAGAGTGCAAGTAGCAACTCCTACATTCAATTAGATGTAGGATCTACAATCCTACAGTTTAAGTATCTGAGGCTAATCACTAGCAGTAATTAGCCATTGATTCCTAGGAGGGAAGTCTACATTCCCTCAATGTGCATCAGCTTCTCCCAGGTTGGTAGCCATCTTGTCCCACCTTTCCACCACAGCATTGGCTATAGTAGCAGGGGCAACCTGTAAGAGGATGCTCGGAATGTGGGATACTCCCGACAATGTGACGTCACACTCAAGGGCTAAGGCAAGCAAGGGCAGCAGCAAGTGAGCCAAACAGTGGGCAGGCAGCAGCAACAGGGCAAGCGAGGGCACCGAGAGGATCAGGGGTATAGTAGGACAACACTAAAGAGCTTATAGTTGGTTTGATGGATAGGCTGGAGAACACTACTATTGATCGATCTGAGGATATTCTATCCTGCAGATCAGCTTATATACTACATCAGTGGCTATGCTATGACTAATACTATATGTGATAAGCAGGCCCCGGTATATAAGTGAGAATGTCAATCAATACATCAAAGAAGAATAGAAGTCTGATGACTCCACCAAGCCAACTAATACTGATGGGAGGGAGCAGGGGCCGGGCCCTAGCAGTCAGTCCATAAACTAGAGAAATGTAATACATACGACTAAGCCAGAACTAGAATCAGAGACCATGGAATGTAATCATCCCCTTACATCACCCCCCCTCAAGATTCATCAACCTGACAAATAGCATCTACCTTCCATAATAGGGGCAGGAGCGACAAGCAGTTTCATGAGGAGCACCATGAGGGGCACTCCCAGATCCATGACTGGAAGTGGCAGCATGAGCATCTAGCAAGGCATAATACCTGCTGGCATAGAAGACTATCATGAGAGACCTATCAGGGGCCAGGGGAGGGGAGGCCATAGGAAAATCAGCTGGCATGTTAGGCACAACCAATATCGGAGTCCATGGAGTGGGAGGCACGGAGGTCTAGGTAGAGGAGGCAGCAGCAGGAGTCAGGGCCACGGTAGCATAGGAGCCAGTTCTGAAAACTCAGAGAAATCTGGCATAGATGACCTAGGGGGAGGAGGTAGTTGCTGTGGTTGAGTAGGGGGTCAAGAGGTGGACAATATGTTGTCCTGAGAGAGGGCTGGCACAGCATTGCCTGCGCACTGCTTATGAGGTACGCATACATGCTGCTTGGCAATACACTTTCCAAAGACCACGAGTGCTTCACTAATCTACTGATTGGTGCCCCTGATAGAGATGAACCGGCGACCACTGTTTCTAGCTGGACTAACAGAAAAGGCAGCCAGCTGAGAGCCAGAGATATCATGGGCTTGTTTAAGGCCCTGCCCCTGATGACTGACAATATGGTCAACAAGAGAGTCAGGAAGCTTGAGCACAGATTCATAGGGGGCAAGTCCTGAGCTTGGGGGATGGCCAGGGGAGCATTAGTGTTAGAGCATGCTGCCTGTTGAGGAATATGAGAGGGAGGCATAGTAGAGGTTCTTTTTGTTGAGATGGGGGGGGATGAGCAGAAGAAGTTGGAGGCACTGTACTATGCTTTTCAGTGGTTTGAGCACTG